>JAFMSR010002131.1:0-24966 GCA_022818135.1 Saxidomus purpurata | reverse complement strand
TACATTTGTTCAAGTCTAGATAAAAGTATTTTGAAAAGTGTTAACGATTTGCCTAGTATTTAAAACATATAAATTTTCACACAGAAACTTTCAATCGTGATAAATATACTCTCAAACATTATACCAAACACTTTGGCAGATCGCTAGACGATAAGACATTTATGTCTACGTGATCTAAAACTCATTGTTTAAATTCAAATTATGTCGAGAGAATGCTATTAACTCAACACTGTGTTTATGTCAACAGCCGTTCGTGATTTTAAAACACATTGTTTAAATTGAAATTCTCTCGAGAGAATGCTATTTACTCAACACTTGTTTATGTCAACAACCGTTTTTCTGCTAGATGTGAGTTTCTTTTTAGTAGTGCTTCTTACGAAAGTTTTTATTTCATTTTTGTATAGTTCTAATGATACATGTAATTATAATTCATAAATTTTTTTTTATTACGAATTCACATTTCTACAGCGTCAGCTAGAGATGTTTCTTTTCGTGGACTTCAAGTACATATTTGATATATATTCCTTTAAAGGTCCAATACTAAGACCAACTCGAATTTTCGTTTAAATCTAGAATTGTAACGGGTGTCTTATCAGAAGGAAAAATATGACATACTGCATCGAACGTGACCATATTATGTTGAAAATTTGAGTTTAACAAAAGAATTAATAAAAATATATTTTGCCTTTTTCAAAAACGAAAGGTTTTCCAGTTATCAAATATCTTTGTTATTATTCAGAAGGCTGTAAATAGAGTAACATGAGTAAGCATGCCTATTTTGAATTAAAGTTGAAAGAACTTCACTTACAATGATGTGTAATGTACATTCCTGACTGTTTACAAAAAAAAAAAAAAAAAAAAAAAAAAAAAAAAAAAAAAAATTTTATTTTTTTTTTTTTTATTTTTTTTTATTTTTTTTTTTTTTTTTTTTTTTTTTTTTTTTTTTTATTAATAAGCATGCAAAAGGCGAAAGTACGGCAAAAAGACCACTCAGGTCAATATAAGGAAAACAAAAAACATTAACTCGTTTTTTCTGCAGCAGTATTTCAAACAGGGAAAACCTCCACTGCTATTGTAAAGTTTTAGAAGCCAGTTTCAAACTGAATTCCCCGATACAATTCCAGATTCAAAAGAAGAATTGATTTGCTTTAAGTAATGGACCTTTAACTTTTGCATTTGTACTTCTCTTAAGTTCTAAAATGCCCATCTTTTAATTTTGACAGTACGGATGTGCAGGCTTCTGTTTGCCTGCTTCTTTTTGCCTGCAATGGTTGCGAAGAAACAGAATCGTTTACCATTAATTTTGCGAATAAAAGGTGTTAGTTGTCAAAAGTTTAAGGCTTTATCAACGAAAATTATCGGGATCATTGCATCCTTGATCTCCTTTAAAATGCATGTTCTTAGCTTTTGTAGCTGAACTCTAACAAATAAAATTAAAAGGGTCAATACAAGACAGGAAAATCGTTTAATAATGATTTATTATTTTATATTTTCTGACTAATAATATATAAAAGGTACAACAATATAAGATTAAATAAAGTGTTACTTTAAAGAAGCAGAAAACCCTCATTCAAAACGACAGCACAAAACGTGACGACGTTATTTTTCAACTGATACATAAGATTAAATGATAATGACGTCGAAACTTATTTTAACACGATTTCAAGCATCAAATCGGTAGCTTTGCATGATCGTCGTTATCTGCTTACATGTAATATAACAAAGTTTAAATCTGAAAGCAGGTGTTCAAATATCTGTTATTTTCAGGCTGAGTTAACTTTATTCTGGGGGTGTTACTTCATTTATAATGGTTGCTAAATTAGCAACTGAAATGTGCATAAATTTTTCTATTATTTGTTTAAAATGATCATGGTGCCAGGGATTAATTTTATTAATTTCTAATTTTATTAACCCTGTCTGATTCTGATTACTTCAGGACATACTTAAGTCACAATTTCAGTCGAATAAAGGAGCTTGTCTTCTTATAAACAGTAAAGACTGCATCAAATATTTATAAAACTGTGCATTCTAATTCTATCTTTGGGTTTTACACGTTTATCAGTGCAAAGTGCGTTAAAAAGGAAATTAAACATAATAAATTTGGCATGACTTCTCCTTTATGTTTTACAACAAATACATTCGCCTAATGCCGCCTTATTTTGACAAAGAATGAATAGATAGAAATCAAAATGTTCAGTAATACAAATGATTGATACAGAATTTGCGAGACCACATGCAATAAAACCGCTCTTAAGAGTTTTCTTTTACCTGACATACTCATATATTTCTCATTTTATACCTCTAAGTATTAATGACGATACCACAGTATCTCTGATAACTCAAAAGTACAAAATCATTTAATTGATATCATTTCACGTTTAAAAACAACACAGAATCGCCCAAAGATGCAGTCAGATATAAGTCGGTTGGATAAATACTTAAGAACAGAACTACATGTATGTTCAGGTGCATCTATTCAGGAAGAGTTTGTCAATATGGTTTTGTAACAACAAGTTCCATTAGATTCAACGAATAGCATTGATCAGGACATCAAATATTGACACACACCACTATGCCATATATATATATAAAGATACATTTCCCAACAATAATTATGTAAGAAATATTTGAAAAATACACTTCAAACGACAAAGTATACATGAAAAAAGATGTACCATCATGACCTAACAATTACTTCACGTAATTGAAAACGCTAAACAAGAAAGGGTAATATAAGTAATAAACACAATGTTCATTATGAATTGATAGTAAAAATGTATCTTGTTATCCTCTAAAGATAAACATATTTTCTACGTATATGATTCAACAGAAATAAATACTGTTATACATAAATTGATTAATCCCATTCGTTACTAATTGAACCTTATACAAAAATGACGGCAATGTAAGCAATTCACTAAGGTATTTGCGCATAATTATATACGCTCTACATGTAAACATGAGTGTCATAATACATTGTCCTAAATAAATATCAACTATTTGATTTTCTGTTTTTAAACTAGACTCTACTAGAATTCTGAAATGGATATATCAATCATTCAATTAAGACATACCAGTTACATTTATTCTCTTAAGTGTAAGAGAAGTTTGCCCGTCATGACATGTCCACATAATACCTATAGTGAAAAGTAAACACTAAAGGTTTTTTGGTAACAATGATCAGAGACAAAACTGACGTTATTGGTATTGTCACATTTAAACACCATTCATTCGTTAAAACGTGATGAAAATCTTCCATACGCTGTTTGAAGAGTTAGACATAGAACATCTGCGGGATGGGGGGAGGGGTACGGTCTTTAAAATTCTAAATTAGCATATTCAAAAATATTTTATACCTCATCCAGTAGTTTTAAATCATCGTAAAATAAAAGAAATTGTTTGGGCTTAGTGAAATCGACTTGAAATACCAATAACAGTGCACCTTTTAACTTCATTCAGGTTCGTTAAAAGAGCACATCTATTGTTTTCGGAGCAGCAGCGTAATTATCTTCTACTTTTGGAACCACTAATTGTGGCTTCGCGTCATCATTCGTGGCGCTTTCAGTTGTAAGATTTCTTTGTAAAATCGCAGACGGCGGTTTAGTCGAAACATCATCGACTTTGTTGTAAACGTCATCAATATTTGTGTACTCGGGTTCACTATCATCTTCCCGGTGAACTTGTAGTTCGTGTCTCTGTACGGCTGGAGAAGACTGTGATATACCGGAATTTTGAATAGCCTGATGGGCAGTCTCCTTATTCAACTCTCGGCGTGAAGAATTCTCAAAGTCAACTGAAAACTTCGTCGTTCTGCCATGAGTAGTTTGATTCAGCATTCTGTCTTTGTTAACTAACCCTTGCCACCTGTGCTGAACGACCTCTTTTCTAGATATACTCGCTTTTACCTTCGCGTCCCTTGCCATCATAGCTATCACGTGAAAAGATTGGCTCCGCATTTTGTTGAAGTGGGTCTTCTTTTTAACTGTTTCGATTTCATCTTCATTAATTTCCTGCAAAGGAAACCCAGCAAAATTTAGAATTCCCTTGCCACTGTAATTTCAAGTCTGCAGATGGCAAAATGTTTTGATATTGCTACACTTCCAGATAATGGTCAGCCGAGTAAATGTTTCATGTGAGAGTTATTAATTACCGATTTAAATAGTTACAATATATTTTACATCAAACTGACTAGTTCATTGCTTACTTCAATTATATATAATTATGTTGATAAGAAGGCTAGAAATAATTAATTAGATATCATAAAGCACATCATTAAGTGACAGTAACTAATACGGCTGTGTGCAAGGAAAAGATTTTTCGAAAATGCTTTTAACATATCTTATTTGTGTTCTAAATGTATCTCTGATTCGTTTCATCCTGCTTCTGTAACAAAGTTACAAAGAAATTCATGTATGGTAACCGTTATAAAAAAGTAAATGTGCTTGGCGAAAGCATACATGTATCATGCTCGGGGCGCAGTAATTACGTGGTTATTGTTCTTTTCATTTTGTTCTACATGCATATTTAAATACCAACAATGTTGTGGCGTGAACTTCGATTACGGGGGACGATTAATTAACTGTGGTTAGATTTTTTAAGCATCGGACAAAATGTTTCTATAATGTGTTTTACATTACGTGCTTTATCATTTGGTTATTTGCCTTATTATATGTACAATTTCATTTAACATATTTTCTGCGAAAACATGGACATTTTGTACATTTGATTAACTTATATGTTAGACGCCTGTGCCTTACTCCTTATGAGATGTCGTTCATTCATTAGAGAGGTATTACCTTTTTGTCGAACTCAGACAGACATTTTTCTGTCGTGCATGACTTGACTTGACAACTAAAAACCGCGTTGCGTAGATATATATAAAATTTAATGACACTTTTAAGTTTTGTCTGAAGTAAGTACTTTTTACGTATCAGTAAAGTTTGTATGCTTAATCTGCATTGAACTTTATATTACACTGTCATCAAATTGCTAATGCAGACTTTTGAACCATATGATTATGATTATACAAAACCCTCAATATACCTACATCTAAATGAAAAATATTAAATGTAAAACATATCAGTATGTACCTCAGACCCTTCGTTCACGACTGGATTATCTTCTTTCATCATTTCCTTTAATATGCCAAAGTTAGTTGTAAAAGTTGCGGCAAGGGTATTCTCATGTATCCTGCGCCTGTTCGTAGCTAAACGTTTCCATCGTTCTTTGTTTTCTTTTTTTCTTTGAGCTAGAAAATAACCATATCTATTACAATTTTTGTCATTGGCTTAAGTCCACAAAATTGCCTTATCTTATAAGGTTACTGCGTTTTGTTAAGAGTCTAGAAAATAACAACATGTCGAGCATTTGTCGTCACAATACCAAAATATAGCATTATCAATGTTTGATGTTTTGTCTCAAAAATTAACGACAAAATAACAAAATAAATAAGAAGATCTTTAACTGTTTTATTCTTCATCAACACACAGAATAGATTTATATGTCACACTATCATGGATTGTTTCTTTTCATGATTTACATCTTAATTATTGTTTCTAACCTGTATGTACTCTTGTGTGTGTGTTCTTGGTGTAAAATAGCTCATATCTTATTGAAAATCAGCTAACACATTAGTTTATACTAATTTATTTTAGGTCGATTGTGAAACAAGTTATACAACTTATATTAATCACTCTCGACACCTCATTTCTGATGGTATCCATCGCCTTGAGGGTATGAGAGAAGAGATGCCAGATTTTCCCTTTTAATGCTGAGCGACAAGCAAGGGAGCTAACACATTACAAGCGTACCTGTCTCTTGATCCTCTTCTATGTCACTTTGACCTCCGAAACTTGACTCAGAAGTCAAAGATGCTGAATCGTCATCCTGGAACTTCAGCAAATCTCTGACAAGCCCGTGAATCTGATACATTTATACAGCACATGTACAATAAAAGTGTAAAGTATTATTCATAATTTTAATAATGCCCTAACCTCACATCAGTACCATTGACCCACGCTCGTTTCTATGGGCATGTTTAAATCTTATCTTGCTGACAAGTGTAGACCATAAATGAGCGTATGACAATCGAGAATCATCATACTCGATCTACTAGCTTACTTAAGTTCAGGCTGTTTTATATTGCAGCTTCGTTTAATCATTTAAAACAATTACATTGTATATTACAGTCGAAACATTCGGCGGTGGATACATCGAATTAAACGCGGATAGAAATGGTTCACAAATGTTAACAAAATTGTAGGAAGCCAAGTATCCTATCAAATAGAACATAGGCCCTATAAGCGAAAGGTTCTAGATTCGATTTCCTGCTGCTTGTTTTACCCTAGACGCTCTTATTTTGAGATAAATAGTACTAATAAAAAAAAACAATACCTCTTCGATCGTGCCAACTTTTTTACGCTGAAAGTAAATCGATATCTCAATTTAGACGCAATACTGTTCTATCTCGAAATAAGTTCTCTATTCATGATCAGGTATCTTCATAGAGAAATTAGAAGAAAAGATTCTCTCTAAAGTGCGTCAGTGAGTTAAATGACAAACGTTTATCATTGTCTTATGCTTGGCATCCAAAGATACATCTGTCTTAACATGAACTATTTTGTCTTACTGAGAACCACATTTAAGACAGGGCACTATACCGATATATTGCCTTTTATAATTCATAAATAACCCTTTTAGGTTGAATGACATATATTATCAGATTTATTGACGTTAATTTTATAAAGCCTTCTTAGTGTTGACTAATGGAATTCTAAGACAATATAATTTATAAAAAATGTTCTTTAAAACAGCTGTATTATGTGTTAAGTGTCGTTCCTAGGTGCATATGTAACTACTTTGTGACTGTATTTCACATTCATTTAATGTTTTGAATATAACGGTAATTCATTTTACTTGTAGAATGAAATTGAAAATATTTTTGTGATTCAATATTTAGTTCATTCCCTACCTTCGTTTTGAATATTTCTGTTGCAGCACATATATGAAAAAGCGTAGCCATTCTATGCATCAACATGCATACAAACTGAACAAACAGAAGAATACCAAACACTAAAGTGAAGGCAACACTGATTGGCTCTATCTTTTGTCCATTTTCTACTGAGTCCCCTTTTACCCATGGCAACTTCAAAGCAAGGCTGCTACCTTGAAAAACAAATTACTCTCCTATTAAACATCGCCAAACAGCGTGCATGTACGACATAAAAATGTAAATGGGTTTTAGAAGAATTAAGAGTGTAAAACTTTGCCGAAAGTCGTATTAGATAAATTAAATAAATTGAAATCGAGACGGTACGAATTGGCATAAATCTTCTAACGTATGTTTGATATCTTCCAATGTATGTTTGATACAACATTATCCTTACGTTGCAGTAATTGTGATAAGTTTTGTACGCACATAGACACATATTCAATGCTTTAACGACTCGTTGCAATGTACAGTGTATAACAAATATCAACCAATTTTGTATTTGATGTACCAGTCGGTACAAATATTATAGAAATCCCATAAACTTACTATCTTGCACAACTTGCTGTAGACTGAAGACGACAATGATGAAGAGCGAGTTGATTAGGATGAAAATCAAGCAGACTTTGTTTCTCAGCTCAATTAGGGCTGCCTGGGTCTCTACTTGTTTGTTTTTATCTGCTTCCAAAGGCTTAAGATACTTTTTGATCAATTTGCCCCAGAATACAGTCTCATCGGTACCTATGCTTGTGTGTCTGAAATTTCGCATCTCGGTGTCCTCATACATCCAGTAGGGGTTACGCAAACGATCTCCAGGCAGCTGTTTCTCCGCTTCGAACACTGGATTGTCTATACAAGAATAACATGATGTATAATGAAATTATGTTTAGAAATGTGGGGAGTACGACTTTTTCATAACGACACATCTTGATGAAAATGAGAGTTTGTTCAAGATACATATATATCAGCAACAACTAAAACGTATATACGTAGGGTATTACTGTAGCTATTTTCTCTCCACAAAAAATGTTCAAGTTTGTATAAGTCAATGTAAATACAATATGCCGCATGATAGTTTTAACTTATTTTATCATACATTGCTAGGTAAAGCTAATTTGCGTTTTTGTATTTTTGAACCACTTATTTTCTCATAAAATTTATAAGAGATTAATCTATAGTTCAGACCTTAATCTATATCTTTTATACATACATGCAAGTTCTGCTGGTTACAAGTTTTACTATACCTATTCTCCTATCTCTCGAAAATAAAGGCGTCAGCTGCGCGAGGGGCACATCCGGTTCTTCTTTCCCCATCATTATAGGAGTACCTGGCCTCGCCTTGGGGGAACTCCTGCCGGACCCAATTGTCCTAGCTTTTTTCATGTCCATTGGTCCATTTTCGACTCCATCGAGGCGGTCCAAGGTTTTTTGTAATTTTTCATCTTCTTTGTTACTGAATAGATACCCCCATGGACAACAGCCGGCGAACATTGACATAATTCCTGATAACCTTCCTTCTTTCTTCTTTGTCTCTACTTGTTGTTCGGCTGTAATAATTTTATATCAAATTCATGAGAATATTACAAAGTGTAAACAGTTTTGAAAATTATTAAAAAGCTTTTTTAAAACAATTTGAAGGTGTTTACCAATAATTTCACCTAATGTCGGTACCACCTTAGATAACTACTTCTAAATAGTAAAGACTTAATAAACACCATAGTAAAGAATTACGAAAGTTTCTTATCGAAGTAAATAAATACGGTAGGCGTAAGTATTGCTGTCATTGATCAATATAGTATGGATATGTGAAAGTACAGTGGTGATCTACATTTCTTGGCACGGCACACAATGAAACAATTTTACAAAGTTAATATCTAATTTTTCTACATTGATAATACACAAACTGTCCAAGACATTAGTAGAAAATGCTCAAGAAAGTGAGGATGGATATAACACAATTATGATGGTACCTGCAGATTTGTTCTCTCTGGTTCCCCAAGATACAACGTGAAGGTTCCCAAGCGCATAAAGCATCAATATCATTGACATCGACGGAATGGCCAGAAAATACAAAAATCCGTGAATTATGCACCAAAATTCCTACAATGTTGGTTAAAGGTTACACATGACATACGATTATTGCAAATGGAAGAATGTTTTACATTTGCAATGACCACAAAACATTGAAATTCTGGATCTTCCGGAGCTTGCAGTTTTCACGCTTGGTAATAAGTTCATTGGGATTATTTACATACAGTTCCGATGAGGCAAGGATTCTACAGTGCAAAACGTGTGGAGTATATTGATTACCCATTTAATATTAAGTCTTTGTGATGAATTGTTTTTCACTACTTTCTATGATTTTCACTATCTTACATTAATGCATATTTAATGCATTACTGAATTGAAACAAGATTCAAACAAAGAGTTCCTTTGTCAAGTGCTTTGAGATATTATATATTATTTGAGAGAACTTCTTTTAGAACGAAAACCTATTTCATGTACATGTAATTGTGATGACGATATATTTCTGAAATTTGTCAAAAATGTTTTTTATTTTTCAATTTGTGTTGTTTAATAAAACCATTTTAATTTTTCTCAGAAAGTAAACATTATTTCATTGAAACAAAAAGAAAGTTATTTTGATATGCTTGCAAGAAGTGACATTTACTTACAACAAATGTGTGAGACGAGCTTAATACTGAGTTTAAGCATTTTCTACCAGACTAAGCCTAGGCAAAATCCATCTAGTTTAGTGGGCAGTCCAAACAAACGTTAAAGTAAAACGTAGAAAGTACCTGTAGCTTTTTACCAAGATCTTAATTTACATCGAAGGGGGTATAACATAGGCCGTTCCTCTTACGATTTTCATCTTTTGATTTAGAATTTTCACATGAAAGTCACACCACGGTGTAATTTTGAAACAATGTTTGATAGGATTTTGAGACAGAGAACGTCAAAAAATCTAAGCAATTGATAGAATGCTTTATAACTATAACCCCGTGTCCAAAAGAGTAACTATATCAGATGTTAAATAACTTTATACCTGTGGATGTATTAATGCGGATATCACAAACACACCCGCCACAAACAATAGGAAGACTGTTGTGATGGACTCGAGTCCAAACTCAGCGGCTTGTTTGAGCAGTCCCACTGTCACAATCATCATGATAAGACTATATGCCGTAGACAGTATTGCAGCGTATAACAGCTGAAAATGGAAAGTTGGTTGATATTAGTATACTGCAGCTTATATTGCATGGTGAACGTGGATAGTTTTCTAAGTTTGCATCATTGAAGAGTATATTGCCACATGGAAATGGAAATTTACCGATGCTTTAATAATGCATCACAGCCACAGGGATATAAAAATGTTTACTGATGTTTAAATACAGTGGTGTATAATGCAAAACGGAAATTAAAATTCACTGATATGTAAAAACTGAAGCGTTAATGGCCAAATGGAAATTATTATAAGATTTCACTGACTTGTTGATACTGCAGCATATATTGTCGTTGGCAAAAAAATGCAAATACTTGATACAGTTTTATAATACAGTAGTCTGTTTTGCTAAACGGAAAGCGAAAACAGATGAATATTTTTAACCAATGTTACAGCTTTCGATTAATATATGAATATTCCCTCGTTTACTATCACATGTAAATAGAAAAATGCCATTTTGAAGTGATGTCAAAGGTTTAAAGTTGCTATAACTTATCGCCATATGTTAATGCTTAAGTATCAAATTAGAAAAATGTATCAAAATAAGGAAATAGTAATACCTGTGTGTCCGATTTTGCTTTAAAACAAAGCAAAACCATCACTGCAATTGGAATCACGTTGATGAGAAGAGCCACCCACAGTTCTATCGCTGGATAAGCTAAGTTAATAGCACCCAGTATCATCAGAAATATTGTGCCCGGAGTAAGTATTGATGAAACCATCAAAAGTCCCTAGAGTACATAAAGAGAACACATTATTGCGTATGGTAAAGAATGGATGCTCTTGTGATTTAAATCAGAGGTGTGACTAGCTTAAAACTTTCAATGATCCTTAACCTCAAGGATATATACATGTACATCGTACGATTAAAGAGAGGAAACGCATGTTATACATGTACATAAGATGAACACATAATCATATCTTGCAAGTGCCTTGTAATTTCAGAATTTAGCTATCCTAAGATTGCGCTTTGCAATGCAAAATTGATGGAAGAGGTTATGTAGTAAAATACATGTACAGTGGAACTTCCGAAAACCGAACACTGACGGGACCTGCAGAAAAGTTCGGTTTTTGGAAGTTTCCGGTATTTGGAAGTGTAGGGTCATTTGGACTGATAAAGGGAGAGATAATCAAAGGTTCTTCATGGTTTGAAAAGTCCTTAGGTTTTAAAGCATAGAAGAGATTGTAACCCTTGTTTAGCTTATTGCAGCACGAAATGGAATATACAGGACACTGTTCTTAAACAAAGTTCGAATTGCGACGTGTTCGGGGAAAATAAGATACATTTGTACTTCAAGAACATTTTTCGATCAATATCATGTTAAATAAATTTCGCACACCTGAAGAGTTGGTTTTGGAACCACTTCAGACTTACAAATTATTTTAATTCTGTCTTTTAGGGACAGTTCAATTCTACGACGTTTCGGAGTTGTCTCCAAAATGATACAATTAATTTCATTTATATTTTCGTCAAAATAAATTTTCTCAATTTTCACTCACCTAACATTAATCCACTGATCCTTTCTTTATTCGATATCATTATCTAATAATTACAGTATTATGTTACATTCTTAATCCTTTGATTGACAGGTTGTGATTCTAACACGTGTCAAAATAAACGATAACCGTTAATTGGCCAAACAATTGGCAATCATTTTGCTGGAGGCAATTAATTCATGATCCGAGTGTTTGTATTGTCCGGTTTTTGGAAGACAGTTTGTACTGAGATAAGTTAAAATTTACGAAAATATCGTCCGATATTCGGAATTTGGAAGTTCCGGTATTCGGAAGTACGTTTTACATAGAAAATAGAGGAGGAAAGTTCGGGACTTAACACATCGTCCATTTTTCAGAAGTTTCCGGTATTTGGAAGGTCCGGTTTTCGGAAGTTCCACTGTATATGTTGTAGACAAACATAATATCTTCTCACATGGCTATATTGCATGTACTTTTATTTACACATCAAGGAAAAACATGCAACTGAAAGTTAATACTTCATGCCTGATTGATATTTCAAGCATTGTTCTATATTTATGAATAAGCAAATGAATTGAGCGATTTAAGCCTTATGGAATAAAGAGCAATACTGAAGTCGAATTTTTGTTTTATGTTTACTTTGAATGTATAAAGTTGTTGGCCGATATCGTCGGAAGCAAAATTTATTGTAAACATTTATTTGTAGGTTTAAGCCTTAGACAATAATGAGTCGAATTATGTTTACATTGTTTAAGGTTTTTGCAGATATCTTCGTAAGCGAAATTTATTGTAGGAAAGTAATACAACGCTGGAAGTAAAGCACACGTGTTCAGATGACCAAAGGGTTTTCTTTCAATACATATCATTTCTTTACAGAAACAAGACCGTGTACAATGCATGTTTTCACTAGTTGATCTTGTTTGTTTAGTGAAGAGAAAGTTGGAAGCCACTTACGGTGGATAGGGGTGAAGTATTGGTTCTTCATAGGAACGAGTCTGCCTGTATCAAGTTTACCTCGTACATCACAAAAAACATTAGATTAGCATTTATATTGCACACAAACGAAAACTCAGTTTCTTACTTTGTTACTATGGTGCTTATGATCCCGCTAATATATCTAAATCTGCAGACTTTGACAACATATGTTTGAAGTCTATCGAAAATAGAAATGTAATTCTTGCCACCCTTAAACACACGGCGCAGTAAAAAAGAGACATATGTTTTCACACGAGCTAGATACTTAGGATGAGTTAATCATGATTGTTTTCCAATTTGGTACCATGTTTAATCTGAAGGATATATATGCATTGAAAGCAACTCTATAGGTTGCCTTAATTAGATTAGAACTCTTATTTGCCGTTGATGCTTTGATTTTGATGATGCGTCAACCTACTAGTCCAGACCGTTTTTTGAATTGAAAATCTCTTTCTTATCACATTGAAACGTACTTGCATAGTTGTGCTAATCAAAACTTGAACTTTGAAACATCTTTATAGAACAAGTGCATTTTGTCCAGGCACTCGAGCTATTTTAAGAACAGTCCATTTGTAGGCCAAATATATCAGATAACAAGATGCGAATATTTTTCTTGTCTTAATTTTGATCATATTTATTATATTCATGTATAGAATTATAACAAATAACAATAATTTATAACCGAACGTAGATATATGGAATATGGTGTGGTAGCACGGACACTAAGCGAGGACGCGAAGACATTATGTATCGGCCTAAAATATTTTGAATAACTTTGCTTTAGGAAAATATCACAGACTGATAAAACAGTAAATAATTGCCGTTTTGTTCAAATACTGTTGATGCAGTGTTTACTGTATAAAATCGTTTAAGTACAGCTATTTTTATCTCCCCACAGGTAGGCATATAAGCATCTTACCGTCCGTGTGCCAGACCAAACTTAGAGTTTAAACTTTAAAGGCAATTAAATCCTGTAAATATGCACACATTCGTGTCCGGACTGTAATTCTGTCACGCGTTAAATGATTTTAAAGTAAATTGGTACAAATATTCAGCACATCAAGACAATGTGTCGAATAAAATATCCACGACCCTAACCCAAAAGTCAAGGTCACATTTAGAGTGTAAAGGTCATCGAATCTTGTAATCATGGTAACTCTTTCATGCATGGAAAATCTTTAACATTACATGGCACATGAGCGTATCACACGCTAGTCTCACGTCCTTACCTTGAATGTCAAGGTCACACTTATAGGTCAAAGGTTTTACAATCACGTTTACATGCGCATGTTTATGTCCAGATTGTAATTGTTATACATTGAAGGATTTAAAATATATTGGAAAAATGTTCAGCACATGGAGATAAAAAGTGTTGTATGCTAGTGCCTGGTCCACACCTTTGAGGTCATCGTCACAGACTGTTAGATATTGCTTTGGAGGCATTCGCCACAGGTCTTATTGGTCATGATATCAAGTCTTTCACATCAAGCATGATTCCCATTATTTTGATTTAATCATATCTTTTTTCTGAAGATCCATCAATACAAACATTAAATAAAGAAAAGCAGGATGTTCGCGATGATGCAAGAAAGTCCTACTCTTGTGAAATGAACATGTACTGTAAAAAACATGTATTCTGCTAGTTTGTATGCAAAAATACCCCAATCCTCTTTTGCTTTAGCTGACACATCAGATCTAAAAATGACCTGCAGTGGACCCTTTAACGACTGAACATCAAACGAAAGAACACCTGGTACGAAAATGGATTTTAAACACGGAGGAAAATGGTACTTTATATTAATCTGAACTTCATTCGAGTGGACCACAGGGGCGTACCGACGATATACAGTATCCATACCTTTTATATAGTTCTATAATCAGAAGCATCCTTTATATATGAAAATAAAGGTGAATCATGTCATAAGGCTAAAAATCTGAAATGTTACATTTTGTATTTTTGTAAAAAATTACAAATGTACCCAGAAATTTATAAAAGTTTACTATTATAGTGATAACCTGATAGAATATATAAGACAGCGTTATTTCGGCATTCTTCTTGGTTACATTATTCCAGTCAGTCAGAAGATCCATGATGTTGGCCATTGTTGAAGGTGTCCAGCGACGTCTCTGGTTGAAGAATTCATAAAATCCTTCGGGGGCATATGTAAGGGCATCTGAGGCAGCGCAGTATTCTACTCTGTGGCCTTGTTGAAGCAAAAGAGTGCACAACCATCGGTCTTCACCTAACAAAATAGCAAATATAAGATAGTGGCATTCAATGTTTTATGAGATTTTGTTAAAATACCGGTATTTAAGTTCTTCGAACTGTCTGAAATAAGTATGTTTTAGAAGGATTCGTAAAATAAAAATGTTTCAGTATAATTTCTTGTAAAGTATCCCTGAAATTTTGAAATTATACGCTACCAAAAAGTGTTACTAACACTTTTTAAATTCCAATATAAACATATAAAAGAGTGGTGCCGTCAATCCAAACTGAGTCTTACAAACATTTTAAACAGATTTTCTCAAATTGCTTTGTGGGTTTTCACTTGTATAATTGATATTAGCATTTACTATAACATTTTATGTTTTAATACTTGTATATCGTTTTTGAGAAATTGAAATATTTCACAAGAAACTATGAACGACTGGCTTGAGAGTGCGATAGAACATTTTAAATTTGGAAAAAAGTCAACAGGGTTAGGCAAATGAATCGGTGTATTCCAAGAACGTGTCTATATGTCATGGTTAAAGAGCTGTATTATGTGTAAGGATACGGTACGGTCGTTCCTGGGTTTAAGAGAATTAATGAAATATTTTTATAAAACATGAAAGTAGAAAATTTCGAAACTATTAGTAAATCAACGAATACAAGATTGCATGTAATATGTAAACCTCTTTGTGTCCGGTCGGGTGTCTAAACGAATTATACATGTAATGAAAAGTCTTTTATTATTTTGCTATAATAATATCTTGCTATAATTTTGGACTTTAAATGGTCATTTAGTTGAAAGTCTTGTTGTTTATGAGTACTATGTTTGATGGTATTAAGTGATTAATTACTTATGCTATATTGTGTATCAGCAGAGTAAGGACGCAGGTGTTAATGCAAAGGGGCACCCAAGGGAACTGTTTGTTAAAGAAGAACGCGAGGCAGAATATAACCGGGCATTAAATTGAAGAGCCTGCTAACACTAATAGTTACAGTACCACGACATCGCAAATTCATAATGGCTGCCTACATGATGCTGCATTTTAAAACTTTTCAATCTTCAATCATTTCAAATTTGATACTCCGATTATATAAATTATTTCAACAATGTGCTTCTCTTATATAATAACAATTTCTTTAACTTGTGTTTGCCTTTAAGTAAAACTGAAATTTTGGTCGTGGATGATTGTGTAACGAGCCGAGGGCCTAAGACGCAGCAGATCCATTCAGTGAAAAGTATACTCAACCCTGAATGGGTCTCTGTGCCTTATATATACTACCCTAATCCCCATCACATATACATGGGTTTAAAATTTGCATATTATCATTATATGCGACCGAACGTTTTCACTACGTTCACCGATCGTTACACAGGGTTGAGTATACTTTTCACTTAATGGATCTGCTGTGTCTTAGGCCCTTGGCTCGTTACAATTGAAAATATGCATGCTTTTGATAATAAATGTAGCAAAGGTTTCTTTAGATAGATATACCTTGATCATACTGCACATAGTGCCTCGGTTCTGATGGCGGAGTAGTATACCTGGCCATAACGTTGTCGTCCATTAATGAAGAACCCCTGAATAAGCTAAAACATCCCGGGCTGCACAGCACACATCCGAATTTGTCTTCAGCTGCCTTCTGAAGCCAGTGACTCACTGCATATTCAAATTTCTGATACCAAACCATTGCTCCTGGAAGATTTTATTTGTTATAAGGTATACAAGTTGTAAGATGAACTATATTTATTGAAAAAAATCAACACACCTAATATGTGTTCTTTTGACAAAGTAAGGAGAATACGCATTTGTCTTGTTCATCTTTAGTTCACTTAAAGCTGATCGCTTGGTGAAAAATAAAGTTCTCCAAACTGTCGGAATATCAAGTATTAAAGATTGAATAGTAAAATGAAACGGTTCCAGTATGTATATATATTAAAATTGCACGCTACCAAATCTTAAAGCGATGCAAACTTTTGAAATATAATATAAACATATTGTGTAGCGCTCTCATCAAAATATTTTAACTGATTTTCTCAATGCTACCTCGAGTTTTACTGTTGTGTAGGTTCTAGCGATTACTTTCACATTCTATGTTTTAGTATATCATATCTGAGATTTTATTTTATCGAAAAAACTGTGAATTAACAGCTTTAAAACTCAATAAAATATTTAGTATATAACACTACTCACGTTGAAAATAGTAAGTTAAATCTTTTTTTATACATGCATAAAAAGAAACCAATAAAATTGTATGTCAAAGAACTTTTATTTCTGGTGTAAAATGAAGATACCATGTGTCTTGACTAGGACATTTTGTACATTGTTTATGCTATTACTTACAGTGTATGTGGTCAAACGCACATGGTTCCTCGAAATGCATTAACTTGTGTTTTATTTAAGACTTAATAAGTAAATTATTTGTAAAAGAAGGCAAATGTTACCAAAATAGACTACAATTGATTAGTTAGTATACACCACATTCCCCTGACATGAAAATGATTATCTTTTGTAACATACCATTTCCAATTGGATGGATTCTTCCGCAAGCCGCGCCCACACCAGGATTTTTTCGCATACGATCAACCAAAAGCAAAACAGCTTGTGGCTGAAAATCTACATCTCCGTCAAGTGCAAGGAGAAATGTGTTCTTAGCACTTTTTTCAAGTGCCTTTGGTTTGTGGCCTTTGTTGATTAATTCGTAGCCAAGAAAGTAGTACATGTACATCACCTTGAAAAATATTTACGCCACTGGACTTTACTAGGGTCTTCATGAGAGATAATATGGACTAATAATTTTTAAACAAAACGTTCTCAGTCTATTATTAGACATTAAAGCACCCCGTTACACTCTTGCGTTCACGCATAGTGTCTTGTTATGACTTTCATTTAAGAAATGAGTCGTGTATTCTTCTAAAAAACAAAACGGTCTGAATGTAGCTAGATCAAGTTAATGGGGTGCTGTAAATCACAACAACAAGACATTTGTCCCTGTTTTTTTTTATAAAGACTCGCATCTTGTTAGTTAGTTTCTTGAAAAATAAGAATGGGCCGATGATTCAATGTTTTCCCTATAGTAATCTTTACTGATAAACCATCAAAGCAATGTGCTAAATTCAGAAGAATTCGGGTTCTTTTACATGTATGCCTGTAATATGTTTTTCAGAATATGTATCAATCATCCATATTTTCTAATGTACAAATGTAATATGTCATACTTAAGAATTGTGGTACTTTTGTAATCAACTAAATAAAGATTATAATCCTTACATGTATCAATATCCTACCCTCTGCACTTAAATTCAGTTTGTTAAATTGTTGATTAATCAGTTTTTCATGATAAAGGAATAACAAGGGCATCTTGAGATATTTTGCCTTCAGTAGGTACACTATTGGGATTGATGTGTATATAAGAAAGAAATTCACTATATTTGTGTATACTTTTAGATACATGTACTTTGCAAAGTTCCAGAGAAATAAATACCACGGTCTAAATTTTCAATTACAACAGCCAAAATTATATTCCAAAATGTAGATATATACTGGAAATTTTACGTATACAAAAATCCAACCGCAAACTCTATCCAACAGTATTAATTTGTATCTATTCATTTTTCTGAACATAGAGAATAGTACTGCTGCATTTATAATACCTACACGATTTCTTAATACGTTTTCTTTTCTGTTACTATATCCTTACCTGACTCCATCGCTTCCTATGTCGTATTAATGTCTTGTCTTTCAGATGTGCTATCAGCTTATTCCCACCAGGCATTGTCCAAATAAGACGTCCGCCATAGGGCGTGGCCACCGTCACAGGCGGCTCTTGTTTGTACTTTTTATCATGAACAGCGCTGTAAGTTAAGCACGTCTTGTGTTGAGAGTGTTATGATTTAATTGATACACATACAATTGTAGCATTACTTTTGCTAATATGCATACACAATTATTGAAAGTTTGTACTTTTTACCCCCCCCCCCCCCTAAAACAACCGAGGCAAATGAAAGAGAAGTTAACGCTCGTTTATTGTTACATTGATCAAAGTATGTACCATACAACTTTTTGTCAAATATTTGCAAATAATAATACTATTACTTGTATGCTTCTCCTTATAGTCGGGTCACATGGACGTTATTTTGTTGGTTCTACTTTCTGAAGACATTCAACTTGTGTCCAAGTGCTTTAAGGAGTATCATTATCTAGACCTATTCATCAGGTTCGTTTTATATATCTATGGGTATTCGATTGTTTTCAATCCTCATCTATTTTTTTAATCACATTTCTATGAGGTTGTGCAAACCTTGGCTTGAACCTTAAAACAGCTCAGCGTTCCTATCAATCATTCATACGCAGTTTAGTATAGTTCGGCGAGATTCTTGTAAATATCTATTTACAATTCAATAAAGTCTTTTGAAATTCAATTACTTACCATAAATACCTGAGTCCATTATTGTACACTAGTCTGATGATTTTACATGTTTCATTTGAAACTTACATATGTATATATGAAATTTATGACTTGTATGTTATCTTAGTATGAAAGAATTGAAGTTAAAAAGGTAATTCATTCTAACTCCATTTACAGTAGCTAAGAAAAATAACATTTAATCAGTTTATCAAAACTTTGTTTATATAATTTGCATGCAACATCATTTTATATTTCTGATATGAAAAATACGACCACGATTCTACAGAGTAAATGTCAAGACAATATAGAATTTAAACTTTCAAATATTACCTTGCAGAAAGTGGCACACATTTCAGTAATCGCTTTACGTATTCGTTCACTTTAAAATCGTATTCATCCTCAGTGTGTCCTTCAAAAGCGTCATCAAAGAATATGTGCGCTAAAAGAAAGTTAGTATACAAACATCTTAGTGCCTTAGAAATTCAGTTCACATGAGACAATTTGTAGATATTAACGATATTGTTTTCTAAAATTGACACACCCATCTCTGACACTGGAAATAGCCTGATTACTTTACATAGGTAACTTTTAAAACAGTGAACAATTTAGACTGTGTATACCATGAACGGAATAAATGGTTGGTCCGAGTAGGGTAGTAATATAAATCGTTGAAAGAAATATTCGTGAGAGCAAAATATCAAAATTTCTTTATTTATTATCAATGTATATGTGTATTACATGTACTGACTTTTTCGGATAAAGTAATCTCTACGTTTATTTCTAGACGCACAGTTAAACAATTAACATTACATTGTTTTAAAATCATGACATACGAATTGTCAAATCGGCAGAGAAGACTTTGTACAATTCCAGGCCTTTGTCTGTTTTTTTTTTCATGAGCACCAATGGACATAGTGCTTTCCGACCAATGTAGTGCATTGTTCGTATTAAGACAGATAAGACATTTTATCACATTTAGTGGCCTACAGTAAGCATCTTCGTAACAATTTTTGACACGTTTTGTTGGAACTTTCGAAAGACCAATGAGACCTTTCAAAAACAGTATAGACTTTCATACCTTCTTAACACAATAAAAATAATAGACAGTTTTTTTTAAAGATGTTAGTGAATGAATCGCACTGTTGTAAGGCACTATCTTAAATAAGTCCAAAATGCATGTAAACATGACTGTCTGTAACAAAAAAGATAGCTGTATAAATGGGTAAATTGAAAACGTTTATAAATCAGTCTGTTTCCTTTTTAATTTTATCCAGTAAGAACTGAGTCATCAAAGTATGTCCCGCCAAACATGCACAGATACAAATGTATAATATTCCGGTCACTTATGACGTAATTCTCTAATTGTATTTTTCCCCGAAGGTCGGAAATCGCATGACCCGGCCCATATGTAAATGCTACACCCTTATACTATGGACATCAACATTGTCAAACCATTTTAAAATCCATTAACGTTACAGCTAGGACACGAATTATTGTTCGATAGTTCTTTGCTAGAAGTTTTAATACATACGGGGACCTTGATCGTCAAGGTAATTATTTGTACTTATTTGTTCTCCCTCGGTTGCGCTCTTTATACTCACTCCAAATGGAATCAACCTCGGAAAGAGATATAGAGAGAGGCTATAAGATTTATATGTATCCTGCCCAAGGACACTGCCGCTACTTTGCAGCGACTGGGCTCGAACCCGGGACCTTCCGATCCTGGAGCGAATGCACTATCTTCTAGGTAGGAACCAAAGTATTGCACCCTACAGTGTTTTGTGCACTGGACATACTGAACAAAGTTATGACAAGATCTATCATTTGCTCCATGCGTTATGTTCAAGATACAGCCCAAACATTGCCTTATAGCATTTGTGGGATATTTTGAACCCTAAAGGTGGCCTTAACATTCGAGGTAGCGGCCGAGTCGTATGCACAACACGCTGTTGCTATGTACTTCATTTTTAAATCTATTTCTAGAGCCAGCCCAATAAGTACAATATGGACATTAAAATGTATTATCCGTCACGTGTGTTGGTTGGTGTTAATTTATTTTTTTTATTTTTGTGATTAATGTCACTAAGCATCTTCTCTTAAGTATGAGGTACTGTGCCCTGAGTGTTACCCTGTCCGTGAAGGTATCTGTCTCGGCGTGCTGCAGGACACGCCACTGTGATTTTGGAAAGAGATGTGCAATATGTTATTTCAAAATGTTTCTGTATAGCCCTATGCTTGAAATGTTGAGCCCTTTGTGTGACCTTGACCTTGGGTGTACATGTAGCAGTCTGAATGTGCTGCATGACACATTCTTGTGTTATAGAAATATCAGTATGTGGAGTACGGTGAGACGTCTATATGTTTTCTCTTTGGGGGCATATTATACAACCAGTATATTAGGACCAATAAACTTTAAGTATAACAAATACCTTCGAATTCGTAGAAATCAGGTTCCGTTATTCCAGCAATGTACTGTGACAATGCCCGTATTATCTGATCTAAGTCCATCCTAGAAAGGAAACATAGCGGTATAGTTTCAATATTAAGGAAATTTGAAAAAAACAGCTAAGGAAGCGAACGTAAGCGAGCGATCAGACCTGCGTTTTTTAAAAACTTTTTAAAATAAAAACATCAAGTCTAATTTTAGAGACTAAACAAGAAAGAAGGTCAACAGGTCATAATATAGTCATAGGAAATTTGAAAATAGTCTGCAGAACTGCACAAAGAGCTTGAAAACATAATAAGGCAAAGGCCAAGAGTAGGTTGAACTCTGTTCTCAAAACTTTGCATATTGTTTCAAATTGTACAGTTGTATCTCAATGAGCATGATTTGAACAAACTCCGAAACTTACAGTTTCAAACAATATTTTTCTTAAAGATTCCCATATATAGGCAAAACAAATGTTTATCTAGACACGGCCCAGGGGCCAGATTTGAAAAAAAACTATGTAGAGTACAACCAGATGGTGCTGTTAACCAAATATCAAATGCCATTCATAAAACTCTTTTTAATTGTGTTTAGAAGGTATGTAAACCTATACTGGTTTTAAAAGGTTTATTCAGACCTTATCTGTGTACGAACATACCATTTGCACTTTGTTTTAGGTTTTAAGGGTAACTGTGTCCAATAAGATTGATCAATTTTACCTAAATTCAACGTTCAATGTCATAAAAGTTATAATAATGTCCAATTTACTGATTTGGATATATATGCTAGATATAACTCAACAACAGTAAATGAGTCTGCTTTTATGCTGTATTCAGTACAATGGTAAACACGGAGGAGAGCGTGAAAATGTAAACTACATTTACTTTTGCTTTACTATACCTAAATATTGATTTGAGCAGCTGCGTCATCTCATTTTCCGTCTCGTGCCACATTGTTGCACACAAGTATATCATAGGTGTATCCGCTCGAACTGTGATATCGTACGTCTTGTCTGGTAGCCGAATATGGGTAACTTTGGTCTTCTGAAATTTACGAAAATAAATTGGTTACGTGTTTCTTTTTTGCGACTGAATGTTGAAAATACTGAATAAGTCGTAACTTTCCTAGTAGATTGGTCTGCTTTTAAGTGCTTGACTAAGCTGATAGACACAAACAGCTGAACAATTCTTCAACTGACTATACTGTCAAAACATATAAATGGTTAACCCTGGTTTAACGATCATTCTGCTAAAATGCGATAATTAGAAAGCATTCGATTTTCGGTGCGTATATATCCGTTACGTAATTAACCGGGGTAAATTTAGAGAATTGACATCACAACGAAGGTACGTGTTAGATAAATATGTTGCTGCTTTCCTTTATGATTTTTCTTTTCTTTCAATAATCCGAATTTTACATATTTCATTATTATACCCATAGAGTATTAAATAAAAAGTAGCTTTGTTAATAGGATGTTTAACTGCATTTTTTCACAATTAACTCTCAAATTATAGATAACGTTCTGATTGGTTGATTTCAATACAAAGCGTACACAATTTACTTTACGGAATCTAGACACGTATACCGAGTCTGAAAGGTACTTCATAATAGTCCCCGTCCCTACCCCACTCAGTCTCATTAGCTTGATTATTAAGGGTACGAGAGAGAACATTAGTAACACAACGGCTTTACTTACGACTACGTCGGCAGCTTTTGTCTTTTCAATTCTTCTTCTGTTTAAAAGGAGCGATTGGTCCAAAAATATGCCACAATACAGCGGTTGAACAAACAATCTGTATACAAATACGATAGATGATTAAAAATAATCAGGGTAAATAAAGTGGACAACTATATACGTATAGCCACATACACTTGGAGTATGGAACGTGATCCCCTGGTCGGCATAATTTTATCACCATGGTGCATCTAGTGCCATACAGCAATCGTACAAAATGTATGGTTGTCATTCAAGCATGTTTTAAAATTTAAGTTTTTTTCACTAAACAGTCTTATACAATGTTATATTCATTATACAAGATATAACTCTTTACATCGTGAAAAACAAGACTATGTCCAGGTTATCAACTCGTATTTAAGCCATTTTGCAATAGTTAGAAATGTTACCGGTGTCTTTCGATGCAGAAGATATTTATCTTTAAGATGATATACATGACAACACGGGTAACCAGACGAAAACACGTCTCGAAAACGAGTGTCCTTGTGACAATTTTCTTGCCTTCGGTAGACTTTCATGAGGAATTCTACTGACAGCAAAGAAGATAACGTGTTGTCATGTTTATTATGACTTGATTTTCTAGATGTTAAAATTTATATCTTGTATATTATAAGGCTGTTTAGAGAATAAATTTATTTTTTAGAACATGCTATGATATCAACCAAACTTTATGTCTTATTACTGTAAGACCGTAGATGTACTGCAATAATACTTTTATGCCGGCCAATAAGGTATGGACTCTATACTCCAAGTGGATGTGCATATAGCGAATAGCAAGCTGGCAGCTTTCGCTAAGCATAGGTGTACATGTATATATTTGATACAAAGACAAAAAAAGAACAATCTTAGTTAATACCGTAAACTTGTTAATAATAATAAGGTTATGCTGCGGTAAAACACTGTTGCTACACTCTCTTGCTAAATTTTCGAGTATCCAGTATATTCAAGTATCTGTTATACCGGGCATAACAGTGTTCTAATAAGCAATTATCGATTTTGCTTTTAAGCTCTTAATTTCGCGAATAAAGTCCCCAGGGCTATGATGCTGTGAAATCAAAATGACATGAACAATTTCTTAATGGACAGCTTTTAATACATACTTTAAATGCATAATATACATACTTGTCGGTCCTCTGCAGGCGCTCTTTTCCTGGAGTCCAAACGTGATTTGTTACCAACAGAAGTGAAATAAATCCTGAAAGACCAGCTAGAGCCGGAAACCAAATATCGCTATCCGCCATGAATTGTCCAAATAAATCAGAAGAATCTTGGTTCTTGGCCCATTGTGGAAACGGTATGTTACAGCCAACCCTTTTGGTGGTAATGAAGCCGGCATACATGCCCAGAATGAGTCCAATGGTTGTAGGCGTGGAGATGACAAGAGGTATGGAGTAGTCAACTATTTGTGTCATAATTTTACATGCAACCTTGCCAACTTTGAAACACACGCCACTACACAGTATTCCAACTGATGCAACTATCAAAGGGAGATAACTGTTGCATTCTCCAAAAAGAGAATCAG
>JAFMSR010002130.1:0-24854 GCA_022818135.1 Saxidomus purpurata | reverse complement strand
AGCTGTCTCAAAATTGCAAGATTCAATATGTAAAAAATATCAAACACTTTACAACTGTATTTGGTATGTTGAATTTTGAATATATTTTGTAGAGTGCTAACCAAGGAAACTTTTGGCCGCACTCATTTTAATGATATTAGATGTGTATATTATTTGTGAAAGAAATCATAGCTATCTCATACAAATTTATAATCCATAGAAAATATACTTTAATACCCCTTCCATTTTAACAAGGCTTGTAGGAGCTTAAAAGGTATGCCTTTGTTGTGTCACTTAACTTATTTTCTGTCACATTGTGACATAATATATTTCCATACCTCAAACATAATGTCAAAAAGCAAAACCCATCAATTGAAGATTTTTCTTGAAACTTGAGACGATTCTTCAGAGCCTGTGTTCCACTCTTGGGGCTCAAATGCCACAAGACTTGATCACCTTAACCTGGCTAAGGATTTTCATGAAACTTAGGTCAAATGTTCATCTCATCATGACATTGAGAGGATGTGTATAACCTATGTTCCAACTGTGCAAACTCCAGGTTAAGGTCACCCTTAAGGGGGTGCAATTCTCATAAAACTGGTTCTTGGAAATGCATTGTGAAACATTGATCAAATTTTCATCTCATCAAGGTTACAAAGGTCAAGGTCACATTTACAGGTGAAAAGTCAGGGCACTATAATAATTATGTTCTGAATCCTTTAAAAGTCAAATGTTCATATCATAAAGATGTGCAGAATCCATGTTCCACCAGCTCACAGTCAATGTTACTATTAGGGACAAAAGTTTGTTGATGGATGTATGTGTCACTTTCAGTGACAGTCAACTGCACGTAGATCAAAAGATTTTACATCATTTATTACAGAAAGTATGTTTATTTATTACAGGGAGTATGTTTGATGTTGCCCTTCAGTCTTTTCGCAAATATTGCATTGAATCAGCCCAATTACCCGTAGAGCAGCATATTGTATTTAGAGACCTGGTACAGAAAGTTGGTAAGTGAGAAGCCTTGTTGCTTACAGAGTGTATTATGGAGGGAATGGGTATTTATATTAATCCTAACCCTGCCACTCGACTTGTCCAATTGTCTATTTAGAAAATACTGTTAATTGTTCACATTAATTTAGTACTCCGTGAAACTTAATTAAATGAATAATTCAGCTCATGATCAAGTTTATCTTTAAAGAGTATGTTATTTTAATACATGAGTAGGTCACGTTCATACAAGAGTATGTCACATTCATACAGTAGTAGGTCATGTCCAGACAAGAGTATGTCACGTTCATACCATGGTAGGCCACGTCATACAAGAGTACAGATGTAGTACATTTTCATACAAGAGAAGGTCACATTCATACAATAATAGCTCACATTTGTACAAGAGAAGGTTATCTTCATACAAGAGTAGGTCACATTCATAAAAAAGTAGGTCACATTCATACAATAATAGCTCACATTTGTACAAGAGAAGGTTATCTTCATACAAGAGTAGGTCACATTCATAAAAAAGTAGGTCACATTCATACAATAATAGCTCACATTTGTACAAGAGAAGGTTATCTTCATACAAGAGTAGGTCACATTCATTCACATTGCCAAAATTGTCTAACATATGACCTGAAAAATGTCCTACTTCAAAGCCCTTGCGTAAGAAGTTTTTGTCGTGGCGTAACATATTTTATTTCATAATCTTGAAGTTCACTGATCAAAGAAATAGAAAAAAATGTGTAACTCCCCAGAAAATTTGTATCCTTGTGAAAAAATGATGTTAAATCTTTGTACTGTTTGGACGAAAATAACTTGAATAAGTGATCATGACTGAAAAATAGCTTAAAGAAGTGATTAAGTGATGAATAAAAGATAAATACAACTTGTAGAAGTTATCTAAAATAACTTAACAAGTTACACCCCTGTCTGTTAAATATTGCATTAGGTTGAGCACACAAGTAACTGTATGCTAATAAGGGAATCATTTTGTTTTTGTTCCACACAGGTCATGTGTCCGATTTGTTTCCATTTTTCTTGAGTCATGCAAAGTCAGTGTTCCCACATCTGGACTGTATGGAGGATTTACAGAAGATCAGTGATCTGACTGAACCAAGTCAATGGTCAGTACTTAACAACTGTTCATATCTTATAAGGATATGTTATAGTTAATGCTGCCTCTACAAGAAAAAATTGACATTTAAGTAAATAGATAGGATTTTTTTTTTTTTTTTGTTTGGTTGGTTTTTTTTTTTTTTTTTTTTTTTGTTTTTTTTTTTTTTTTTTTTTTTTTTTTTTTTTTTTTTTTTTTTTTTTTTTTTTTTTTTTTTTTTTTTTTTTTTTTTTTTTTTTTTTTTTTTTTTTTTTTTTTTTTTTTTTTTTTTTTTTTTTTTTTTTTTTTTTTTTTTTTTTTTTTTTTTTTTTTTTTTTTTTTGGGGGGGGGGGTGGGGGGGTTTTTTTTTTTTTTTTTTTTTTTTTTTTTGTTTTTTTTTTTTTTTTTTTTTTTTTTTTTTTTTTTTTTTTTTTTTTTTTTTTTTTTTTTTTTTTTTTTTTTTTTTTTTTTTTTTTTTTTTTTTTTATATTTTTTTTTTTGTGTCCAGGTTTTTTTTTTTTTTTTTTTTTTTGAGGGTTTGCAAACCCCTTGTGCATGAGGATGATAAGACAGGACTGGAAGAGAAAATTTCTCGAATGAGAACACAGGTGGCAAATATATTTAATCAGAACGGAATACATGTAATCTTGAACAACAGTCAGATATACCAGCAGAGTCAACTGCAAACATTAATTTTCACAGTTTTCCAAAAATAGTTGATAATGAAAATAAAAGATTTATCGTATTAAGGTACGGTTTTCATTGGGGTTCGTCTATATTTCAGGTTTGGTTTTGAGTCTTGCTGTGCTAAACTTTTCGAACACAGTTTTGTAAATTATTAGTTAAAAGTTTACTGTTATGTGGAGCCAAAGTTTGAGTTGGAGTTTGACTGTGTCATGCTTGAAGTTAGATATCAATGCAAATATTAAATAGGTCATTATAACATTATTCATAGCTCAATTTTATTCTTCTAATTTCTTCTTAGTTCTATGGACCAAACCAAAATAAATAGTGTATTATATCTATTTAATTAAAGAAGTATATTTTGCAGGTACCCTCTTGCCAGGACTATGCCTAGGAAAATTATATTCCATGCTGGCCCTACCAACAGTGGAAAAACTTACCATGCTCTAAAGAGATTTATGGAGTCTGACTCAGGGGTGTACTGTGGTCCACTTAGATTACTTGCAATGGAAGTGTACGACAAATGTAATACTGCTGTAAGTAAATACACAATGAAATCAGCAGTAAAACTTCTTCCCTTATTCCCTAGTTATTTATGTAAGTGTGAGAAATCCATCCTTTGCTCCCAAGCAGGATTTGAACTTCCCGATTTACAGTTAGTTATGTGGGCACTACCATTATTACTGGGCATATGGTCATAAATGCTAGCTGTTGGTCTATATACACAATTTGCTTTCTAGATTTTGTCTTTTTGTGTCGCCCTTTCGGAGAAAAGGCGATACATAGGGATCGCTTTTGTCCGTCCGTCGGTCCTGCCGTGTCACACAAACTTAACATTGGCATAACATTGCATTTCTTAAGATTTCTTCATCAAACTTTACAATTGTATTGCTTATGACATAGGGTCATGAGCCACCAAATTCTGTAGGTAAGGTCATATTTGCGAGTTGCCCCCTTTTGTACTTGTTGTCAAGAAAACTTACGTTGGCTATAACTTTGCCATTTTAAGATTTCTCATCAAACTTCAAATTGTATTGGCTTATGACATAAGGGTCTGATGCCCAATTGTATAAGGTCAAGGTCATATTTGACAGGTATGCCCCTTTTATACTTAGATTTTGCTATAACTTTGGCATTTCTTAAGATTTCTTTATCAAACTTTCAAATTGTATTGCTTATGTAAAGATTGTGATGCCACCAAATTTGTAAGGTCACGGTCATATTTGACCGAGTTAGGCCCCTTTTGTACTTAGATTTTGTCATGAAAACTTAACGTTGGCTATAACTTTGCCATTTCTTAGATTTCTTCATCAAACTTTCAAATTGCATTGCTTATGACATAAAGGGTCATGAGGCTGGCAAAGTTTGTAGGTCAAGGTCATATTTGACAGAGTTAGCCCCTTATATACTTAATTTTTGCTATAACTGTGCCATTTCTTAAGATTTCTTTATCAAACTTTCAAATTATATTGCTTATGTCAAAAGGGTGTGATACCGCCAAATTTTGTAGGTCAAGGTCTATTTGACAGAGTTATGCCCCTTTTTTACTTTTTGTAACTTTGCCATTTCTTGAGATTTCTCATCAGACTTTTAAATTGTATTGCTTATGACATAAGGGTCATGATGCCGCCAAAGTTTGTTGGTCAAGGTCATATTTGAGAGGTTAGCCCCTTTTTACACTTGGATTTTGTCACAAAATTGTTGGTTATTCTGACAAAGCATAAGAGGGCGACACAAGTGTTCTACTGAACACCCATCTAGTCAAATTTATGAAGTATGAAAGTCTGTAAACATTTTTAAGGCTACTATCATTAATAAAACACATGGGTTATTTATTTGCATTTGGTGCCATTTGTGATTATAAAAATCTTATGTCCCTAGCCAGATTGCAATTTGGGACCTTCAGTACATTTAGCAGATTGTTTATTACACAATAGGCGGTCACCCATCCAAGTACTAACCGGGCTCGACGTTGCTTAACTTCGATGACCGGACAAGGTTGAGGGCAAGTAAGTATAAGTGCTAGAGCATACCCCTGCTACATATTTCGAGTTCAAATCCTGATTAGGGCAAAGGTTTTTCATGCTTATGGTTTCCAGTAATTTTTTTCTATCGGGAAGTAGAATAATTGATGTGATTTCTACTGGTCCGTCTCAGTATAAGTCTAGAAGGTAGTCTTGAGCTTTTTATGGGTAAAAAAGCAAAGTTATAGTTGTAGACTTGCAATTTACACCAATGAAAATATCGAAAACTTTACAAATAGTGAATAGAAAAGTTATTTTATTCTTTTCCTTTTGTTAGGATGTACCATGTGATTTGATAACTGGCGAGACACGACGGTTTGCTAATGAAGATGAGACTCCAGCTCAGCATGTTGCATGTACTGTAGAAATGGCCAACCTGAGCCAAGAATGTAAGTACTTGTAATAAAGCAGTATGCATTGACATGGTTTGTTTTGCCACTGCAAATTGGAAGGGGTATGGAATTGATGTGGTCTGTGTATCTGTCCACATTCACAAATACTAGTGACATATTTCACTGCAGCTAGTCATAGGTTAGCAACCTTGGTGTGAAGATGTTCATGAAGGCTAAAGAAAAAAAAGCTGTCTTTTAATCCATTTTGATTTACTGGTTTGTGGCTAGCAGTATGTTGTTTGATAGGGTTGTTGTTCATCAGAAAGTGTACTTTACACCAGTCCTGTGACCTCCATATTTCAAGGTAAATGGAATTAAGGGCTGTTGGTTTTTCAGATGATGTAGCTGTGATAGATGAGATACAGATGATCGGGGACCTGCAAAGGGGCTGGTCCTGGACCCGTACCTTGCTCGGGATCGCTGCTAAAGAGGTGCATGTTTGTGGTGAGGAAACTGCGATAGATCTTGTACAAAACCTGATGGAAAGTACTGGTGATTCATTTGAGGTAAGGCAACTGAAGAGTCAGAAACATTTTCTGAAACTCTGAAATAGTATTTATATAACAAGTTTTATAATTTGATAGCTCCATTTATTTCACAAAGTAGTGTGGCATGAAAATATGTAATCAGAATAGTTAATAGTTTTCTTTACCACAAAAAACTGTTTACTCATTTAGACATTTACATTTAGCTGAAGACAATAGCTAAGTTAATATTGTGCTCACACCTGGTGTTTGCTCTCTTGTCAGTTTCTCTAAAATCATTTATCAAAACATGGGACACTTAGCTTACTAACAAGGATAATTTCTAACAGAGAAATATTCCACTACCTAATTATACCAAAAGATATAACTAAACCATGAGGCATTGTGGTTGACTGGCATTGAGTTACTGGTATGAAACAACTTGCACACCTTTTTACTGCTGGCATTAACAAAACATGCGCCTGCAAAATCACTTTCTTTTGGTAATACTGACTTGTTTTCAGATTATATAAATGTGCTTAATTGACCAAATACGACATGCATGTACATGCATACTTAAATTTCTGTACAATAATTTCCAGGTCAGAAGATATGAGAGGTTAACAAGTTTGTCATATCTAGATCATGCTGTAGGTAAGTACCAAATTCAGTTACATAATCCAAATTTTACATTAAACTTCAGTTTTCAAACATTTCAGGTGTTAAGTAAGCAAGTAAATCTACTTCCTTCATGTTCACCCTGTTCTTGTATAAGACCAGTCCTGCTGTGTAGTAGAGAGGTCAAGATCACTAATTCTTGCATACCAGATGGGGACATCTGCAGTTTTTACCAGTGCTGGAAAATCTCATCTTCCATCCCCCGTGTAAGACGACTTACGTGAATTACTTATGACATAACGTTATAAACAATGTGACGTCACTTTCCCAAACATAGCATCTAAAGAATGTTTGTTTTTATATTAAAATGCATCATTTCGATAAGTTTGTTTTTAAATATCTATTTCAAAGTGCAAGACGGTATGCAAGAAAAAGTTTCTTCCATGAGATACTTGGTTCAGATCGAAATATCCGTCACTTAGGGTAACTGTTTCGCAGGAACTTGGCAAAGCCTCGTTCCCGCCAAAACACATCAGATAACTGTTTCACCTCTGCCGAGTTCCCGCCAAAGCAGTCACCCTCAGTGACGGATATTTCGATCTGAACCTCGTGCCTTGATAGTGCTGGTCTTGTTTTGATGATTTTTGTCAAAATTAGCCCAAATATTAATAAGCAGGAAACCCCCCCCCCCAGAGTCAGGATGTCATCACCAAAAGGAAGACCAGTTATATGTTTAAAAACACAGAACCTCTAAATATTGATTATATTTGTTTTAGGAACCTTTGATAGAGTGAAACCTGGAGACTGCATAGTTTGTTTTTCCAAGAAGGATATTTTCAAAGTGTTCAATGTCCTTGTAGCCAAAGGACACAAGTGTGCTGTGATATATGGTGATTTACCACCAGGTAATGGAAGTCATTTTTCAGTTTCCTTGGTAACCATTTCAGGATTTTGACTTAAATGTAAGGTAGTTCTTAAATTTGAAATTGCTCCTTGAAAAAATTTAAGACGCATCGTAAGACTTGCTAACAACTAATGTTAAGTGTTAAATCTTAACTTTGATGTATCTGTGGCTATTTGCAATATTGTATAATGATGTGTTAGTTTGGCTGTTTTATGATACATGCTATTATTATTCTCTTGAATGTGACAAAAAAAAATTAAAGGGTGGAAACACCAAAATTTAAAATATGATGAAATTTGATGTTGAACATTTCACGATGATATTTTAAAACATGTGATTGTTTTTACACTTTCCAAAACCTGGAATGTTTGCCATGTTGTGTTTGAGTTAAGCTGTATCAAAATACATAATAGGATTTTGTTTCAAACTCAAGGTACGAAGATAATGCAGTCACGGAAGTTTAATGATCCAGATGATCCATGCAGTGTTCTTGTAGCAACGGATGCAGTGGGCATGGGACTTAATCTGTAAGTAAAATCACAATAAGTTTTGAAAAGTAAAAGTTACTTTTTAGCTCAAAGGTGAGCTATTGTGATTTCATTGTCTGACGCCTGTCTGTCGTCTGTTCACACTTGGCATGTTGACACCTGAGATCAAAAACAAGAATTAATTAATTATTACATGCTGGTAAGTATAATGAATAAAACATATACTTATGTGTACAATACTGTAGAGCAGAATTTGGAAATTTTGCTTTTGTAAAAAAAAAATTCAAGCTATCAAAGGCATGGGGAAATTTCAAATTTGGTCTGTCTTAGCTTTCAAAGCATTATTTTATTTCCCGTGGTTGTAGGTAAATGTTGTCATCTAGCAACTTTTGTACATATGAGCAGAACAGAACTACATATTTAAGTTCTAGCATAAAGCAGTTATAAATCCTTTACTTCATGTGATTTGTGAGTGTTCTGCCTTCACATCAGTGTATTTATTGTTTCCTGTTTACTACAGTGCAATAAAGAGGGTGGTGTTCTATTCGATAACAAAATACACACTACGTGATGATCACACAAAGGCTATGGATTACCTCACAACATCTCAGGCACAACAGATTGGTGGGAGAGCCGGGCGATTCAGAACACAGTATGAGGATGGTGAAGTCACAACATTTTGGGACAAAGATGTAAAACATATGCATGACATTGTTAATAAAGAAAAAAGTTTGCTTGAGGTAAGGCTTTTGTCAGATTATTTTGGATATCTAGATTGTTAGATGAATGCTTCTCATTTCTGATTCTTTTCAATTAATTATCTGATACACCAAAGAATTCAGTGGAACTGTTAATAGAAACAGGTCCTCAATTTCATTATCTAGACATGCATTACCATGTTTATACAACAGCAATTAGTTACTATTTTATTACTGGTTTAATCTGAGGAGCTAGACATGCTTTGAAGTTGGTTCCAATACCAGAAGTTCAAGAATTCAGCTCAGTAACAACACAACTTTTAGACTTTGCCATGGATATTGACTCAGATCAGCCTATGCATGTACATGGTCAGTTTGTAACGTTTGTTTAAACTATTAAATCTGTAGATGTTTCATTTCAGAAAGCAGGTATGAATCCTTCAGCTGAGATGATCGAGATGTTTTCTTACCATCTTCCAAAAGCTTCTCTTTCAAACCTTCTTGTAAGTGAGATTATATAAACATGTTATGATTCAAATGCAATAGATATATGTTTGCCTGACATTGTCTTGCTGCAGACTCAATTATGTGATCTTATATTATTGTCTTACCCTGTTCTATCCTAGATATCTAAGCCCACTGTGCACTAAATGGGAGAAATACTGTATTCTGTATAATCTGTGACTTTAATACTGCATAATAGTTTTTGAAATTTTCACGACTTCACATTTGCAAATTTCACAAAACTGTTGCCATAGAAATTAAATTTTCATGATTTACCTATAGTTGTGCTTCACAAGCTTTTACAAATGGACGGGTCTATCAAAGGGAAGCAACTATGAATTCTCTAACAAATCTATTTACTTTATTTGCCAGTAGAATCTTTTTATAACAGCAATTACAGCATTAAGTATATACTCTTTATTTCCACTTAAAATTTACATGATTTTAGTATAACATATAATATGTAATATTTGTTTGTATTGTTTTGAAAATGAAACAAATACAAGCAAAAGTAATGATTCTTGTTCATAAAAGTTTTATGTTGAACAAAAAATAAGCAATTCAATAAGAGTGCATTATTATCCATCCGAAGCATGTACATGTATATACTATATACAATATGCTGGATCAACTCGTCACACAATGGAACGTGTCTTACTATGTCAGCTTTAATCATGCATACAGTAAAGTCTTGCAGGTTTGTGTTTTCTCCTCCAAGAGTAGAGGATATAAACACATGCTTGGGGAAAATGTGCATCAGTTAATCAAAAAATTTGTTCAACTGGAAATAAGATGGTTAGAAACCATTATATGGTAATACCAGTGTTTGTAAAATCGAAGTCAGTTTTGCAAAATAGTGTACGAACAAGTACGTCAAATCCTGCTGGAAGCAACTGATTCTGCATTTTCAACAAGTCATTGATCATGATCTGCACTGTTTGCTGCTCAGGTAGTCAATTTTTGAACAACTTACAATAGTGATGGAGGAATCCATTTTAGAAATTTAGCAAGGAAAAGGTTAGGGATTGAAATACCTGAAGCCTTCACTCTAACACTGTTTAGAAGTCCACTGTTTAAATGCTCTAGAATTGAGTGACTTGATTCTTGTTTCAGGATATATTTGTTCATGTATGTAAGCTGGATGACTTATACTTCATGTGTAACCTGATGCAGTTCAAAGAACTGGCTCAACTTATAGAACATATTCCACTACCTCTGAGGACACGTTACACATTGTGCTCCTCACCACTCAAAGTTAGGAAGGGATTTGCTCAAGTTATGTTTGTCAAGGTAGGTCTAGTTTGAACTGATAATTACAGACTTGTGAAACATTAAAAAAGATGTCTTAAGACTTTTTTGGCTACAAATATCTATTTAAAGAATTGTTTCCCTTTAATATGTTAGGAACAAAACTCTCTAAGAGGTAAAGTTGACATTTCACCAATAGTTGAGTGTATAGAAAAGAAGTGTATTGTCCAAGAGTCATAACTTTAGTGTCCCCCTTGTGTCAATTGTATCACTTTTTAGCTCCTATGGACGAAGTTAGGCAGAACTTTGGCGGTTTGTCTAGGATCCATCTGTCCGTAAACGTTTCCTTGAAAACCAAGTTGCAATTTTCATTTGACTTGCATGAAACTTGCCTACAACCTGCAGATGATCCCTATTGTTTCTAGGGTCATTGGGTCAACCATCAAGTTCACAGTGACCTGAACTTTGAACATAATTTCCACACAATAGCTTTTCAAACTCCGTAGGATTATTAGTCTAATTGAGTTGATGATCCTTATGGAGTTTGGGGTCAAAGGTCAAGGTCATAGTGACCCAAGCTTTGAAAGTCATTTCCACTCAATATTTTGAGATCTAACGTCAACAACAGTCTACAAACCTCATAGGATGATCCCTACTGCTGTTAAAGTCAGTGGGTCAATGTCACAGTAAGCTTTTCCTTGATAGCATTCCAAAATATTTTCACAAAACTTATTAACTATTTTTCACCATACTGGCCCTTAATGGGCTGTTGTTTTTTGTTATTCAAAGCTAGAGAGATGAAATTTGCATTATGTGTGCAGTTTTGCAAACTTATTAAAACAAAATTCCTATATGACTGACCTTGATTGTGACCTTTTGGCTTACTTCCTTATCTTAAAGTGCAATGATAATCAGGTACAAATGTAATCAATATAGGACCATCATTGCCCTTTTGATTTGGTAGTGTTGTTTAGTAATTATCAAGGTCACATATGTTCCTGTGATTGTCAGTGCTTTTGTTGTCCTGGTTGAGGGATGTATTGCCCCATTTGTCTTCAGTATGATTAGGTAGAACCAGCTTATACACATGCTATTTTATGTGTTATAATTTTATGTAACATTCCAGCAGTGAAGTTTCTTCTTTTCTTACAGATTGCCTTGAGAATGAGCCAAGGACTTCCGTTGTCATTTGAATGGTTATGCCAGGCACTAGGTGCACCTTTCAGTATCCCTAGATCTGTCTCGGAGCTGGAGTACTTAGAAGGAGTCTTTGATTGTATTGATATTTACCTCTGGCTAAGGTACTTCATTTCTCTTTATAAGGAATTAGTGAAGTTACAATTTTTTGTAAGGGTTTATCACTTGTTATGCCCGCGAACACAAAGTGTAAGGGGGGTATAATGGATTCAGCTTGTCTCTGTCTGTCTGTCCATCCTTCTGTCTGTCCGTCCATCTGTAGACAGAATCTTGTTGACACTAAATCTCAAAAACCCCTGCTCTGAATTTGAAGATTCTTCACAGAAGTGATAAGTACATGACATGTTCAAAGCAACGTTGTGCATGGTCCATGTTTCGGGTCACTTGGTCGATGGTCAAGGTCACAAGGGCTCGAGATAGTATAATCTTGTGCACGCGATAGTATAATCTTGTGCACTTTAAATTTCTAAAACCCTTGGTCACAATTTAATGATATTTTACAGAAGTGACAAGTACCATGCCTAGTTGAGCATGGCTTATGTTTTGGGTCACTAGGTCAAAGTCACAGATGCTTGAGATAATAAAATCTTGTGTTCTCTGATTCTCCTAAACTTTTGGTTAGAATTTAAAGATACCTTACAGAAGTGGCAGGTACCATGCCTAGTTGTTCATGGTTAAATATTTAAAGTATCAAGTGTTGCATCAATTGTATAGACAGGTTTTGTATTCCATATAATGCATATACTTTACTGATGAGCATTCTGTCTACAGGACAGTGCACACTCTGTTTGTCAGCCCTCAATGTTTAGTGATCATCCTTTGTCTTGTATTTATAGCTACAGATACCCAGACATGTTTGTTGATCCAGATGAAGTTCGACAGATGCGTGTTAAAGTTGACAGTATAATCCAGACTTTCCTGAACAGAGGCAGAGTTGCTGAGAAAAAGAGAAAGTTTCTTGACCTGACTAATGTCATTGGTGATCAGAAAGCAGTTGAAAAGAACACAGATGAGGAAATTGAATCTGAACTGTTGCAAAATAATCCTCTGCAGGCTTATACTCCAAAACCCAAACCTAAAAAGGAAAGTGATAAGCATAAAGTATTCACTGATGTCTATAAGGAATTAGAAATAATAGAAAGAGAATTTTCAGAGAGTGAAAGCAAAATGGTAAGAGAATTGAATGTGAATACTGGTGCTTTGAAAGTGACAGATGCTTCAGCAGACATTGATTCTTTGGAATCTAGCAACAGGCAAGACACTTTGCAAGATATCGATGAAGTTGAAGACAGCGTCATAAAAGATAATGCTGAAGATATTGAACAGTCAGAAGAAGCTTTTGTAATGGAAGATGCAGCTGATGATTTTGATAAAGTAACCCAGTCTGAAAGTATAAACAGAGATGGATTTCTTACAAGGAACACTGAAGCGTACAATGAATTTGCAGGTAATTATGAAATCAAAACTATGTTTCAGAAGAATTCAAAGAAAGCACATGAAAAAGAAGGTAGTGAGAAGGCTAAACATCTTGTTGCAGCTGATTCTAGCAACAGGGTAGAAACTCCTGATCCTGATGACATCAGAGCAACTGCTTTAAAATTTGGACTTGATGAAGAAGAATTTATCAAAGTGTTAGCTTCTGCGAAAAGTAGAACAGAACGGAAAATCACAATGGAAGTGGAGACAGGACTGAATGAAGAAGAAATGGATCACTTGAAAAACATTTTAACTTCAATGAAAAGCAAAAATGTCAAAATCAGAAAACATTATTCAGAATCGAAAAGGGAAGATGAAAAACTGTTTAGGAGTCTTGTGCATTCATATCCAAGGAAACGGATTAAAAAAGTTATTAATGATTTTCAATTAAGTGAAAGTGAGGGTTTACGAGGGAATGAAGAAAGTGGTTCCCATCTTAACTTTTCCAAAAGATTTGCTGTAATTAGTGGTAAAAATAAAAGTATAGGACGCAGTAAAAGGATTTCATCCCTTGACACACATACCAATTGTGAAAATGAACCTTTTCAAAAAGAACAAGCTGAACTGAATGAGAAATTAAAAGTGGGGCAATGTATTGCTAGTGATAGTAACTTTGTTAGTTATTCAGGAGGGACCAGTGAATGTGAAGTCAAGTGTACTCCAAGAGAAGTTACTGAAACACTTAAGAATGGGATTGTGCGAACAGCATTAGAAGAAAATATTACACCCAGAACTCTTGGACCTGATAACAATCAGAGCTGCAGTAGTCACTTACATGCATATCATAAAGGAAGAATAGATAGTGATGGAAGAGCAAATGCAAAAACTGGTATGGAAAAGACTGAAAGTTTTGAAGAGAAACTGATAAAACAAGGTGTTTTATCTGAAGAGATGGTTAAAAAATTGAAAGATGAGTGGGAAAGAAACAAGCATGAATGATAGAAATAAAAATTAGTTCAATAATCATATGAAAAGGTCAGATAAAATGCTGTTAATTGCTACAATCATGACAATAAACGTTGTTTGTGGTACATCAATTTAGTGTTGACACTGGTACCATTCTTTGTAAATTTAACAACCTTGGATATAACAACGATTTAGAGATTAAGAATAAATTTTTATTTTGTGACGTAAATTTTTAATGCTGAACTTCTATACCTACATTATGCTGGAGACATAAATTCCTCTGCCATACCTATCAGTGTAGATCATGATCTATCAGCCTCATTAACATCAACACATTAAGGTTTATTCTCTTCAGGGCTTCTAAGAACAATGACTTCTGTATTGCGCAGGGTTAAAGATGATTGTACATGTGATGGGGAACATTTGAACTTGGATTTTCATTGCCAGAATATAGTCATTGTTTAATTAAATTGTTTAAAACACAAAATAATCTACTTGATTTTATATGAAAAGGGTTTGAAATTTTAAAAGGTTACACCTAAATTCTTTTCCTGTTGTGATATTTTCATTTCTTTTTTCCTCATCCATATATTGTATAATGCTGTAATTGCTGTTATTGTCTGCCAACTATGATAAAAAGAATATTATTTGATGTGTTTTGGTGGTTTTTTGAAATATGATGGATTATTACCCGAGTTGAGAGTCAGAGCTGTAACTAGCATGCCCCACTGTTGAATTACCTCCCTTTAAGTATAATGCTTGTCTGAAGTATAGTTCAAATTTTATTTCAAGTACATTTTTTTGTTCTTAGATGATACTACACACATAAATAGAGATAGAGTGCAGCGATCAAGAACCATAACTCTAGTTCACCACACTGTTGACTTATCTTTGTTTATGTAATATGCTCACCCAGAATATAACTCCAAATGTCTGGAGTTGACTTTATATTTCACCCAGTTATAGAGGACACACAGTGACAAAGAACCATAACTCTTGCCAGTCCCAATTTTAGCTTGCCTGGCTTTGCCAGGGTGAGCTTTGTCCGTCTTCTGTCAACATTTTGATTCAAACAACATCTCTGAAACTACTTGGCCAATGTTGATGAAACTGTGCATGGATGTTCCTTGCATATAGCACTACCAAAATTGTTCAAAGAATTTCATTCCATGCAGAACTCTGGTTGCTTTGCAACCTCTATTGCATACTCAAGGTTTTTCTATTACTTGACCCCATGACCTAGTTTTTGACCCCACATGCGAATTCTACCTAGATTTTATCAAGGCAATCATTTTGACCAAGATTCATGAAAATCCAAAAAAATGCAACCTCTTGCATACACAAGGTTTTTCTATGATTTGATCCCGTGATCTAGTTTTTGACCCCAGATGACCCATATGCGAACTTGGTCAAGATTTTATCAAGGCAATCATACTGACCCAAGTTTCACGAAGATCCAATGGAAAGTGCAACCTCTACTGCATACACAAGGTTTTTCTATGATTTGACCCCATGACAAGATGACCCATATCTGAACTCTACTTGGATTTCATCAGAGCAGTCATACTGACCTGGGACAGATATATTCTATCGTATTGCACCAGTACTAACCAAGTTTCTAAAACTACAACCTCTATTGCATACACATTAAGTGTTGCCTTATATGAAATTATGCTTGTCCAATACGTAATGTGAAACCATGAAACTTTACTTGATATTAAACATAACGGTATAAGATACAGATGAAGAGCAGTGTCTAATAAGCCTAACTACCGTATCCGCTATTATGTTTGCAGGAAATGAAGCTAAAAATAACGTTTACTAGGATATTGAAAGGACTGTTGAAGATTAATAACTTTATCTGAGCCTATGATTAAATTACGTCCCTTTATCATATTAAATTTGCTTGTCTACAGTTACAATTTTTATGTAAGTGAATTGAAACTTGTTAAGTGTCCATTTACACAGGGTCCGTATATTACATGATTCTACGTTCCTGTTTACATGAACAGAACTTGCAGTACAGCATTTATAAATTGTTACGCCAGCGGAGAGCCTGCCAGTCCCCGGGTACAATGTGACATCTATAGTAGAATCTGCAAGTACAATGGTTCTTCTTTAGAGTCCTTTGAGGAGTCCTGTTGTGTACAGTTCTTGACTTTAAAGCAGGTCACGGATGAGATATACCAGTTAGATCTATATCATTTCTTAACGTTTTTACTTACTTTGTAATTATTGTTGTATGTCCGATTTTCGGAAATATTTGCCTCTTTAGACGAGATGGAGCACACTCGTTCCTTTTTATCTTCAAAAGTATGATGACAAATCATACATGATTTTTAAAAGTGTTTAGGTAATAATTGTTACTTGTCACGTATTTTTGCAACTCTGCTTGTTCCCGATTTTCGAGAATATCCCCTAAGGTTTTTTAAGCAGAGATTTAATGTTGTATCTTCATTAACCTAACAGATACTAGACGTTATTAGAGACAATTTTGAGAACTTTTTGTTCATTTGTTTCGGATTATTTTTCTCAATTGGGAAATTCATTCAAGCCAGTCCCAGGCCTGTAGCTACACTGAGGCACAGGGAGGCCAATGCCTCCCTGTTTTTCTGCCAAGATTATGAAAAAAAAGATATATTTTGAGGCACCATCTTTTCAGCATAGTCGAGCTGAGGCTCTATTTTTAAGCTAGCATGACATTATGCCTTTAAACTAGCGTTTTAGGATGACAAAAATCGCAAATACGTTGGCTATTTCGAAATTCTTATATTTCTGCAGATCTATATATAACTAAAATGTAAGGAAATGTTTTAATGCATTTATTGTTCACGAAATCGGTAGGCCTATCTTTAAAGTGTGAGAAACATGTTTTAAATGCGGGAAAATGCACCCTCGCAAAACAGTTACCCGAGGTGACGGATAATTTCATCTTAGCCAAGTGTCTCATGATGGAAACTTTTTCTTGCATACCGTCTTGCACTTTAAAGTAGATTTCTAAATGCAAACTTATCAAAATGATGAATTATCATGAAAAACAAACGATTTTCGGATGTGTGTTTAGAAAAGTGACGTCACAATGTTTATTATAACGTTACGTCATAAGTAATTCACGAGAATCGTCTGGCATAAAAGGGGTGCCAGACCGGTTTTTCCGGCATGGACAAATTTAAATCACCGGGAATGCCGATCCGATGTGCAAGAATAATGTAATGACGATCGCTACAGTTTAATCCTTGGCTTTATAACAAATACTTTATATTTTAATGATGTTAAATTAAATGTCACTTACAATTACTTTTTTTGAAAAATCATAAAAAAGATTATTTTGATCAATTATGTCACTATAACACATCTATTACATATAACTATAGCAGAAAAAATTTATTACCTCCCTTTAAAAGCACCCAACAAGTTAATGTTTAGCAAAGGTTGACCTTTAAACTGTGCTAAATGCTTTCAGAAGAATGCATTTTTGTTACATATCATTTGTAAGTGTTTTACTATGCACAATTTGTCCAGTTAAAGTTTCATTTAGCTATCTGTATTACGTCAGTGGCAATAAACAGATGGCTTCCCCTCCAATACCACCCTCCCATCCGAGGCAACAGTTCATTTTTTCTCAATAAAAAAGCTGGTGACCTATCATTTTTAGCTCGACTATTCGAAGTATAAGAAGGCTATTGCACTCGCCCCAGCGTCGGCGTCGGCGTCTGCGTTGGTTAAAGTTTTATATAAAGTCAATTATCTTGAATATTATCAAAGGTATTAACTTGAAACTCAAAACATATCTTTACCATCAACATCTACACTTGAGGAAACAACCCCCATAACTCTGTTTTGATTTTTGACAGATTGATGCCCCTTTTTAACTTAGAATTTTTGGTTCAAGTTTTTTATACGCCCGAAGGGGACGTATTATGTTATCGCCTCGGTGTCCGTCTGTCCGTCCGTCCGTCCGTCCGTCTGTCCGTTAGCAATTTCCCTTCCGCTCTGTAACTCTTGAACCCCTTGAAGGATTTCGAAGAAACCTGACACAAATGTTAACCAGACTGAGACGACGTGCAGAAGCAATGTTCCGGATGGCTGGATTCAAGGTCAAGGTCATACTTAGGGGTCAAAGGTCATATGATTTTGTTTCCCTTCCGCTCTGTAACTCTTGAACCCCGTGAAGGATTTCGAAGAAACCTGACACAAATGTTAACCAGACTGAGATGACGTGCAGAAGCAATGTTCCGAATGGCTGGATTCAAGGTCAAGGTCATACTCAGGGGTCAAAGGTCATATGACTTTTTTCCCTTCCGCTCTGTAACTCTTGAACCGCGTGAATGATTTTGAAGAAACCTGACACAAATGTTTACCACAGTGCAGAAGCCATGTTCCGGATGGCTCGCTTCAAGGTCAAGGTCAAACTTAGGGGTTCAAAGGTCATATGACTTTTTTTCCCTTCCGCTCTGTAACTCTTGAACCCCGTGGAGGATTTCGGACTTTTTTTCCCTTCCGCTCTGTAACTCTTGAACCCCGTGAAGGATTTCGAAGAAACCTGACACAATTGTTTACCACATTGAGACGATGTGCAGAAGCCATGTTCCGGATGGCTCACTTCAAGGTCAAGGTCACACTTAGGGTTCAAGCGTCATATAACTGTGTGGATATTGCTCTGCATTTGCTCTTGATTACAGTGCTCTTGTTGCCCTTGAATTATCGAAAATTATGAAATTAGCCTTCTCAGCTCATAGTTCAAACAGGTGAATTAGCCTTGTCTGCCCTATAGTTCTAGCAGGTTTTACAAAACAAATGAACTGCCAGATACTGAGTTATGCCTCCTTGACGGGCGTTTTTTGTGACAGTTTGGCACTCTTGTTATAAAGTCAGATGTCTTGAATATTATCAAAAGTATTGACTTGATACTCAAAATATATCTTAACCATCAACATCTACACCTGAGGAAACAATCCCCTTAACTCTGTTTTGATTTTTGACAGATTTATGCCCCCTTTTTAACTTAGAACTTTTGGTTAAAGTTTTTTATAAAGTCAAATATCTTGAATACTATGAAAGGTATTGACTTTAAACTCAAAAGATATCTTTACCATCAACATCTACACCTGGAGAAACAAATTCCCATAACTCTGTTTTGATTTTTGACAGATTTATGCCCTTTTTTAAATTAGAACTTTTGGTTAAAGATTTTTATAAAGTCAAATATCTTGAATTCTGTCAAAAGTATTGACTTTAAACTCAAAATATATCTTTACCATCAACATCTACACCTAAGGAAACAATCCCCATAACTCTGTTTGGATTTTTTTGACAGATTTATGTCCCTTTTCAACTTTTTAGTTAAAGATTTTTATAAAGTCTAATATCTTGAATACTATCAAACATATTGACTTGAAACTTAAAATGTATGTTTACTATCAACATCTTCACCACTGTTTTTGATTTTTGACATAGTTATGCCCCTTTTTAACTTAGAATTTTTTCACAGTTTTTACCAGACTGAAATACTCAAAATGGCTTATTTTTGAAATGTCATAAAATAAATGATTTTGCAGCATGCAGCAGTTGTGCTTTTTTAATTATATGCATAACAATTTTGAAATGTTACAAAGTTATTCATGATCAAATATACAAGGTCATGTATTTCTTTGAAATTATCTCCCCCCCGCCCCCTTCTCCCTCAAGTTGTCTTACAGAATCCAGGGTAGGCTTTGAACGTAATGTACATTTACAGAGGTCTTTCAGCAAGTTTCATATCTTTAACCTGAAAAAAAACACCACCCGTTCTTAGACAAAAAAAAAACAACATTTTACTGACAAGCTTTCGAATAGACAGCTCTTGTTAAATTAGTTTTCAATAAAGTGATGCTTGAACAATTCTTCTGCAAGGACTAAGAAATTCTCATTGCTTGAACATTAAGAAAAAATAAACTTTGACAAATGACTACAATTTTTACATATTTTGTTACATGTTACAGAAACTAGTTTCTCTTTATAGTATATTTTCAGTGTGAATACATTTTGAAATCCCAGTTCATGTAGATCTAGTTTCGTGTACTAGGATCAGTTGCTTAACATTTTAAATAAAAAACAATGGTGAATTGCCAAAATTAGAGTTTTATTTTTGATAAACATGAGATAGGGGTCATTTTCACTGCTTTCGGGGGAGGGGGGGGGTATACTTCAAAAAGTGTCCATTAGTTATAAAAACGGCTGGTGACCTACCTTTTTTATTTTATATTTTGACCTAGATCTATCAGGTATTACGTACCCTAACAACAAACCAAATTTCATAAAATTCTCATTGTTTAAAAAAAAAAATGATGACACTGTAGCGATCGTCTTTAAGGATGGAGTTCCATATAGTGACGATATATTTACTTATAAATAAACTCCTCACAGCTATTTGACTGGTTGAGCTCCATACTGTTTAGTGTAAGGGGAAGTGACCGCTGCGGGGAGTTTGTTCTTGACCGGTCTACTGGCGTTTAGTAGGCACCGCATTTTATTGCCTCCATTTGAAGATTCAGTGCAGACGATGCTGAAATGTTGATATGACTGTCCTCACAAAAGTTGCATGTGAAACTTCACAGTTTTTAGTGTAACTATGTTTATAATCCAGTAATATACTATACTGATAATGACAAGTACCTCCGCGCGATTTGCACAATTCCCAAAAACCTATGAGCATTTTTGGCACGTGCATGACTAGTCTGTCCCACCTAATTTTGAGACCTCGATTGCTGAGTCAGTTTTCACAAATATTTGCTAACACTTACATTTTTCAAAGTAGAACAACGATATCTCTAGACGTGTTTTTTGTTTTTATACCCTCGAAACGAAGTTTAGAGGGGTATATAGGAGTCACCCGGTGGTTGGTCGGTCGGGCTGTCGGTCCGTTGCATTTTCTTTGTCCGAACTTACCGAAGCAAATATATATACTGGTTGGAATTCAATACAGCTTCATACAATGGTCAAGTACATTGAGAGGAGGTGCAGTGCACAGGATCATAACTCTACCTTGCCTCATTACAGAGTTATTGCCCTTTGTTACTTTTCCTTGTCCGGAGAATAAATTCCTATTATTTCAGTTTATGATTGTTTATCAATTACCTGGTAACACCTTTGATAATGACCCAGATGAACATGTGTCACTTTACAGGTAGTGGCTAATTAGATTGACCTTTAGTATATTAGCCAACAGACGACTGCCGAGTTTTGACTGACGGCAACATGCGATTTGTAACCACGCTCCATCTACTTTCATGTTAGCCAATAAACGACTGTATTTATTGACATGGTAAAATTGCCGATATTTGTGACACATAGGAAAAAATAGAAATGATAATTTTGTGTTTTATGTGACATCAATGATACAAGACATCCATTCAGAGAAGAAAGTTCCTGTAAGTCGGATCGACATGTGCTCTTGCAGTTTTCACTTGCCAATAAGAATTAAAATTAAGTGGCCTTGGGCCAGCGGACCACTGCTAATTTTGAAGACTTGAAATGTGTCGTACTGTATGTGCAATTTTTTTTTTTCATCTACACTTTGATATAGTTTGACCAAAAAATGTAAAAGGTGTGTTGAAACTGGTGAACCATCTGTTTGGGGAGGCTTTGTCTAAAAACCTAAATCATATTGTTTTTCATGTTCTGGTGCTTTCCAGTTATATGGTCATGTTCCAGATTGATTCCATGCCAGTTTTCACTGATTATTTTTCACTTTTTTTCAGAACAATGGGAGACTGGCTTCACTGTAACACTTGCTATAAGCAGCCTGGAGATGGTAGATGCTATTTTCTTACTAACTGTGGTCACATGTATTGTGAAGGTTGTCAAAGCAGAGGTATACTGTTACATAAAATGTCATTTGTATCTTCTTCACCACTTGCTAATCTTTTGGAGATGGATCATCATCATTCTGGCTAGACCATCATATATCAACATTTTGTTTGTTTGTTCCTGATGCAATTTATTTGCATTAATTTAGACTATGAAAATTCACATGCTCAAAACTGGTGAAGCCTCAAACTTAAAGAACACCTTAAATTAGCACTCAACACACATTGGTCATTGTCACAAGATTTAGATTAACCAAGATTTTACCATCAATCCTATATTTACATTTTTATGATCCCCTTAGGGGGGGATTTTATAGTCACAGCATTGTTCTGTCTGTCTGTCTACCTGTCCACATTTGTGCGGAGCTTTATACTGAAGGGATTGAGTTAATACTTCATACAATATTGGAGGCAATTGAGAGTCAGTGAAGTGGCAAAGAACCGTAACTCTAGCTGACCCAATTTTAGCTCACCTGAACAATAAAGTGCTCAAGGTAACCGATTGTGATCGCTTGATGTTGGCCGCCTTTGCTCTATCTGTTCACACTTAACCTTGTATATGCAATAGAAGCACTGCAACTCTCATGAAATTTGGTCAGATTGAGTATCTTGATGAAATCTAGGTCGAGATTGAAGATGGGTCATCTCAAAGCAAAAAACAAGGTATACAGGTCAAATAGTAGAAAAACCTTTTGTATGCAGAACTTTGTGGCTGCATTTTTGATTGGATCTGCATGAAACTTTGTCAGAATAAGTGTATTGATAAAATCTAGGACGAGTTTGAAAAAGATTATCTTGGACCAAAAATTTGGTTGCAAGGTCAAATCATAGAAAAACCTTGTGTATGCAACAGAGGCTGCATATTTCATTTGATATTGGTGAAACTTTTTCAGAATTGGTTTCTTGATCATGAAATGTAGGTTGGTGCGAAAATAGGTACTCTAATTCTATTGGTTCAAAAACAAGGTCACTGTGGCAAATCAAAAGAAAACCTTGTAATGCTATAGGGGATTTAATCATTACGAAAATTGGTCAGATTGATTGTCTAGGCAAGGTTGGTAACTGGGTCACATGTGATAAAAAACTAGGTCAAAGGAAAGAAAAACCTTTACAGTACTCAAGATGCCACATTTGATACCAATATGCATGAAAAGTGGTCAGAATGTTTGATCCTGGTTACCTGTGGTCAATAACTAGGTCACCATTGCAAATAAAAGAAGCTTGTTAAAACCATAGAGACAACATTTTGTGTTCATTTGTCATGAAAATGTATCTGAATATTTTTCTTAAGCAGTGTCTCGCAGATGAGCGATATACGGCCATCATGGCCCTCTTGTTGAATTATCCCCCATATACAGCTTTAATTATCCAGCTTGTCCATAACATTTAAGTTAACTAAAAAAATATTTAATAGATGGACTTGATACTTCACACATTGATAGAGGTCATTGAGAGGAAGTGCCATGACAAAGAACTATAACTCTAGCTGAACTCATCTTTGAATTATCCCCTATTTGTAAAAAGCTTGTCACGAGTTATAAGGGATTTACATGATACTTCGCACATTGATAGAGGTCATAGAAAGAAAGACCCATAAGTTTTGCTTACCACAGCTTACCTCATTTTGAATAATCTCCCTTTATGTATTATTCTTGTCTGGAGCATAACAATTGTTGAGTACATGGAGAGGACACAGACTGTGAGATACCTCTTTTGGAGGGCATTCGTCACTGATGAGGGACAGTTCTTGTTTGGCCTATGATGGAGTTACATCTCTTTATCAGTTTTTGTTTTGCTTGCCTACAGTGAATACAAGTGCTATATAAGTGTAGTGGAATTTGTAAAGTTTTCATTTTCAAGAACCGAGCTTGTTTGCTGTTCATTCAAAAATACAGGCTTCAGGGAGCATCTGTCTGTGTTACTGATGCCCTTGTTTAGTCTCATTATTATATGATAGTGCCACAAAACAGCATTGTACTCTTACATATGAATTAATAATGTTGGTTATAAAAGCTCTACAGAGCTTAATTATGTTTAACATCTTATTGTTATTAACTTATTATAAAATAAATCTTATCTCCCTATAGTTCTTGGAGTTTATATGCATTCAGATCATATTGAATTTCACAAATTTATGTGAAGTTCAAGTCTAATAAATGTTTTCTGTATTTTCAAGGTTGGACAGAAAAGTGTCTGCTCTGTGGAACAAATAAGCCATCAGCACTGAAGCTAACAGCAAAGGTAAATAGAAATGTTGCCTAAAATAACTAGAGCTATCACTAAATGTGATTAATACCCCCAAAAGGATTGCTTTATAAAAGGGAGAAGTTCGTAGTAACATAATACCTGCAAACAAACTAAAAAAGAGATATTGTTCTTAGCAGTTCCTCTCATTGTGCTTGACCATTGTATGAAGTGTATTGAATTCCAACTTGTAGTTTTCGAAAAATGCTCCAGACAGGGAAAAGTAAAAAAGGGCAATAACTCTGTAATTAGTCAAGATGGAGATATGGTTCCGTGCACTGCCCTCCCTCTCACTGTGCCTGACCATTGTATGAAAGTTGTATTGAATTCCAACCAGAAGTTTTCAAGTTATGCTCCGGACAAGAAAAAAGAGTGGAAAAAAAGGGTAATAACTCTGTAATGAGTCAAGATGGAGTTATGGTTCCGTGCACTGCACTTCCTCTAAATGTACTAGACCATTGTATGAGGTTGTACTGAATTCCAAATATTAGTTTTCAAGTTATGCTTGGACGGACAAGGAAAAAGTAAAAAAGGGCAAAACTCAGTAAATACTCAAGATAGAGTTATAGTTCTTGTACACTGCACTTTCTCTGAGGTGCTTGATCACTGTATGAAGTTGTATTGAATTCCAACTAATAGTTTTCAAGTTATGCTCCGGACAAGGAAAAAGTAACAAAAGGGCAATAACTCTGTAATTAGTCAAGATTGAGTTATAGTTCTTGTACACGCACTTCCTCTGAGGTGTTGATCATTGTATGAAGTTGTATTGAATTCCAACTAGTAGATTTCAAGTTATGCTCCGGACAAAGGAAAAGTAACAAAGGGCAATAACTCTGTAATTAGTCAAGATGGAGTTATGGTTCTTGTGCACTGCACTTCCTCTCAATGTGCTTGACCATTGTATGAAGTTGTATTGAATTCCAACCAGTAGTTTTCAAGTTTCTGACAAGGAAAAGTAACAAAGGGCAATAACTCTGTAATTAGTCAAGATGGAGTTATAGTTCTTGTGCACTGCACTTCCTCTTAATGTGCTGACCATTGTATGAAGTTGTATTGAATTCCAACTAGTAGATTTCAAGTTATGCG
>JAFMSR010002129.1:0-24941 GCA_022818135.1 Saxidomus purpurata | reverse complement strand
ATGTATTTTAGAGTTTTATCGTTGGTACCGAATAATCCATATGGCCAACGCCCCCAAAAGAAGTTAGTTATGGACAGTGCAAGATACAGAACCGTGTCCCATTTCCCAGTATGAATATCTAAACTATTCAAATGATACATACTAATGATTATATTTTGGCTGTCATGTCTCACTTTTACAACTAATAGTCTTGATTGAATGTCTTCTCAAATATTTGTGATAACTTTGAGCAGTTAGATAACTTTAAGAGCCTGTGCCGAACTTGCTTTGTCACTCTACGTAAGAAAACAGTTGAAAACTCATCTGTAGCGATTCCGCTAGAGTGCCTATGTTTGTATTTGTCCTTTTTGGGTCCACCAACCTCGTTCGAGGTGTATAAGCGGTACGACCCGCCTAGAGTGCCTACTGGATCCACTTTGTTTATTATTAATTTGGAAGCTATCAATACCCTCATTTTCATTTCAAATATAACCAATAAGTTTGTTCTATACATTTTAATAAAAAAATATAAGTTTTTCACTGACTTAACTTTTAAGTGTTTATTTTGCGGTGAATTTAATCAGGTTTTATATTTCTTTTCAACAAATGCTTCTAATCCAACCACTAAACCCAACTATTTTATTAGGCGATTTATGACAAACGTAGTAAGCTAGTAAAACCACTTCTCTAGTCATCTTGTTCTCTGGGTGAATGTTGACCTTCCGTGATACATTATTCCCAACCTCCCGATACCGAAAGCCTGAACTTGACTGTAACCACTGGACTTTACTAATAGATTGAGACTGTTCATTGGCTGGATAAGTTGATCGAAGTGTTCCGTTTGCTGGTAACCAAAGGCTGTAACCTTTAAGTTAGACTGACAAAAAGACAGACAAAATGTACATTAAAACACGGTTTGTATGAAAATCCTTTCATAGGAAAGTTGGTGTTTCATCGATAGAGCAATACTTTCCTTTCTTAACTTGTTTGATAGACCAAGCTTTCCTTACTGACTTTTATAAACACACTGATAATTCCACCTATTCAGACTGTTAGACCAAGCTTGTTCCTTCAATTCAACGGCCTGACTAAAGCTTGAATTTATTCACCGATTTTATCTTTTTATTGTGTTTAGTTTAGAAAGTATAAAAACAGAAACATTTAGGAAAACGTTTTTTCAATCTTTAAACAAATCACACAGCACGAATGATGGTGAAAATGCTTGCAAAAAGAAAAAAGGTCAATAAATTAGTTACAATTTTTTATCTGTCATTTTTAACAAGGTTTACAGCTAGGTGCAACCTCCTATACCAAGAAATTTTATGCAGTGTTGTGTGCTTGAGGGAGGCCTGGCACAGACATTCGAAAATATAATTTTGTTACATTTCTTTCACAATTTTATATGAATGGAATGGTGTAACCTAATATCAAAGCACATGGAAGAACATAAAGTTATGTTACAGACATATATTAGAAGTCTATGACCCGGTTCCATCAAGCAGGGGATAGTGTTTAAAATACAACAACATATTTCGTTATTGGAGGCTACTCCTAGCTGATAGCTTTGCTAAAAATGGATGATGTGTTATACATTTTATTATATTTAGTGACATGTTTCTTTTTGTGGTAACCACCACCATCATTTGTTTTCTTTTATTTGTATAGAGTTTGAAATAACCTTTCCAAAATTGTATAGGTTTAAATACTTTATAAACACAATAAAAAGAAAAACGCATTTGGATACTTGAACAAATTCGACACTACAGTACCACAACACAGTTGATTATAACACCTTTGCCCGGAGTGTGTTTAGCTCGTCGATTTATCAGAATGGTAAATAAGGGCACGTTTCAGCATACGGTACTTCCCCTTTTATTGAATGTGATTAACACACGGCTACTGTCAAATACTGTTCCGTCTTAATTTCATTGTTTGTCCAAACATGCCCTATCTGAACCATCCGTAAATCCTTCCTTCTGGTCTATCTGTTAGTAAGTGAACTTATTCAGTGTCTGAGTCTGCTGACCGATATTTAAATTTCAAGGGCGACAACCAAGTTCACCTCGCAAAACGCAAATTTTCAGTGCAATAAACTCCGAGCTATATTAAACAAACTAGAACACAACAAGTCGTGGTAAATGTACTTGTATGTTCTTTTGCGTCATGTAGGATCTATTGAAACAATGTCACCCTCTGCAATGCATGTATTCCTGTCTTATGTTTTTTGTGTGTGTATCTTTTCAAGTACCGGAAAGAAAACAGACGAAACCATTGTCACTGGGAGCTTGTTTGACACGGCAGGTATCATTCGAGCAAGAGCAAAGAGCAGGGAGAGTTTGGGAAACGATGCCATGTTTGCTAGAACGACGTGAACCATTTACGGGACAAGTTGAAAGAGACGAGGAAGATACCGTACATGAGACAGGAGAGGTGCCAGAGAAGACACTCCTGCCGTTTCAGCAAACTGAATTTTGAATACAAAATCTCCAAATAGTACAGTTTATATACTGCAATAAAGTTATAATCTTCCGATGACCGGCTTGTTCTTCGTTAGACTATAACAAATCTTGTTAACTGATATTTTTTAATGAAAATAATAAAAGACAGCGAAAAAATAACACATGAACTCACATATATGTAAAATTTTTATTGTGCAAACAACATAAGCCTTGATATTTGTGGATCTATGCATATACACTTAACAAACAGAATTGATGGACCGTAAGACCGGAAAGCAACACCTTCGCGCATGCGTACATTCATGACTTTCCGGATATCCTGATATACCTATCACAGACAAAAGAATTGGATTCAGGCAAGACAAAATTCCTGCCCTTATTGAGCAAATGCCCCAACAACAAACTACTTTTATAGGATAACAACTTAACTTGTGAAAAATAATACTTTACATGGGTAATACTGATTAGACCTGTCAATTCCAGGGGACAAGTACTTAAGAAGCATAAAGAACGACTTAATGCCGCCTTTTATTTACGAATTCGGCATAACAAGCAAGCGTCTGCTGCAAAGCATTCTCATTTTACCTCTACCTCATATACACAAAATATTAAAAACAAGTTGGTTACATTTTCACGCCAAAATGACTAATGATAAAATATTGTTTTGATTTAAGCATTTTGTGTGTTTTCTAATCTAATTTACCTACTTAAACTACCTTTTTTAATAGAAAAATGATATAAGGTCATTTTCTTTGAATCAGTTAAAAATGAAAGCGATTCAAAGAAAGACTCCAACCATTTTCATGCCTAATTATTTAGATCGAGGTTACATGTTCTTAGAGAAAGAACTATTTTTTGTGACTCGAATGGGTAAACAAAAATAAATATATGCAATATAAACAACTATACTACATGAAAATAAGCACACTGTACATAATTAACATTGTGAAAAGGATAACAATATAATACTGTTTTGAACCATGAGAGAGTGAAAATCCACACCCATCACATTACCCCTTAATACAACATGTTTCGGTACATGAATTAGAAATGCACATATCCATACCTCAATGTTGTTCCACTTTGGCTGGAATTTGAATTGCTTCTAAATTTTTGAATTAGATAAGTATAGATGTTTTAATCTAGCTAAAAAGAAACATGTTGTATTAAGGGGACTACCAATAGTAATGAAAATTAAATTCAAACAAATTCGTCATACAAATCTAGCATGTTATGAAATTCACATGCAAGCTGCTCAAGTTACTATGGCAAAATTGCTTGAAATTATTAAACACAAGAAAACAAACCATGTAATTATTGAATTATACAAAAATACCAGAGTTATAAACGTTGGTAGTGTTCCACGGCAGTCAGAGAGAGATGTAACACTAAAACTGCACTCAAAACTTGATTCTAACAAAGCACTAAATACCTCATAAAATTTACATTCAGATATATCAGACTGCGTCAATGAGTTGTGTTTCCTTGCATGGGAAGTTCATAATAGATCCTAGTATTCTACCATACGGAAATGCACTTCAATGCAAGGATAAAGTATGCCAGTATTTGACACCCTTCAGTCAGACATAAAAGATGTAGACCTTTTTTCATATTTTATGTAGAGTTAGAAAAGAAAAAAGCTTGCCCTACCAAATGCTATAGTACGCATACATTTCTCTGGACTTTGGAATGGTGGTTTATACTTTAAACTTATAAGTGTCACTAGGCAATGATGTTCCATTACTTAAGGCAGTGGTCAGGATTTATTTTATATTCAGGGAAATAACGATTAATAATATTGAGCACACACATGTACTTATAATGTATATACCTCACAACCTTGTAGCACTTCACGTAATAAATTTATTTTTAAAAAGGTGACGTAATCTCTGGAATGACGTCTATTTTTTTTAAAACTTTCTACATTACACAACTTATTAAGTCATAATAATCATACACACACGATGTATGCGGTTTGTTGCATGAGATTATTTCTTTATTAAATAAAGCGTTCCATTAATTTTTTTTAAAAGAAATGTCAATTGTTTAAAGTCTCCTAGCATGTGGGCATTTGGAAAATTGGTCCAACTTTTGGATCCATTGGGAATCCTTTGCGCATGCCCATGCAATACTGTGAATCTATTCTTAGACTGTTCTCCTTGACCGAGATGTCGTGCTCAAGGGTTGCCTTTGTTTTCATCAAACGTGCCAAACTCAACTCTGACGCCTTCAGACGCTCTTTGAGAAGACGCACTGATTCTCTGATTTCGCTAACTTCACGTTGCAGACTGGAAGATAAAAATTACAGATATTAAGTGATATAATATACAGTCACAAAAGCAAGACGAATTCGGTGCGTTTTTCCAACGAAGTGGGTAGATCTATTTTTAAAAATACTAACTTAAGCTTTCTAGATTAAGAACAAGTTAAATAACAACTGGTGAATAAAGAATTGTTCATGCAGATGCTGAAATTATTGTACTCTCTTTACTTTGTTTATTACCCACGATGTCAAATTGCAGCAGAGAACAATCGTTTCTTATATGGCGACTTTCAAGACAAACATACGACGAGAAACAAGCCAAGCACGCCCTAGCCAGACTGTCCATTCTGCTACAATGGTTGCATTTTGTACTGCAAATTCTAATTCAGTTTTCAGACCATATCCCCACCAAAGGGCCCTTTGGCCATAATAAATGTAAGCATAGTTTTTATGTGAGTACTCACGATCTCATTACTGGGTCGTTACAAAGTTCTACATTGATACGTCTGGTCCTCTCGTCCAGTCGGCTTTGAGACACCTTCATTGGTGCTTCCTTGTCCTGGATGGCCCTCCGTAACAACTCGATGTTCTTCTCCATATCGAATATCTCAGCCATCGTCTAAGAAAAACGAGAGAGAGGAATCGACATAATTATAAAAATGTAATCTAAATCCAACGGGAGTCTGTTTCAGGATACTATAAAATACACGTTAGAAGCTTTAAAGAAGGGCAGTCGTGCTTCATTTACAAGCACATTGTTAATAGAAATACACCTTCTTTGACAAAAAGTAACTTTAGCTTGAAACCATTGCAACCATCGGTACTGCTAACTTTGACCTAACTGGTACTGAAAACGGTAACCTGGATATTAAGTCTGGAACAAGAGTAAATGGATAAAAACCAAACCACATACTTTATATACGATACACTCATGCGAGGTATGAATCTGAGAAATTTTCAAAAAGAAGAGCACTTACTCTCTGGAGATGAGCTTGCAGTTTGTTTCTTGCATCTGTAGTCTCGCGTATTCTCGTGTTGAAGGCGTTATTCACTGTGTTGAACATGTTCCACATGTCGTTAGCACACTGTCGTAGTGTGCTGTCGATTTCTCCTCTGAGACGCTCAGAAGCAGCACGTTCTTTTTGGGATCGGGCAATGTTTTCTTGTGTGAATCTAGCCCAAGATTCTGGGATTGTGATGCTGAAATAAAACATTTTGATCCAGTTAATTTTATATGTTTTCCTACTTTCAAAGTCATGTATATGCGTTTAAGGAACTGTTTATTTTATTGAAAAAAAAAAAACTTAACATATTTACGAAAAAATCTAAATTTCTAGTTTAGCGTCCCTTAAATCAGGATTTAAAAAAAAGAGAGTACACAATGATAGGTACATGTAATCGCAACCCCGCTTCTTTTAAAAATATACACTTTATTTTCAAACAAATGCTAAATTTTACAAAACAAAACTATCTCGGACCCAGTTAACAGATTTATACATACGTGTTGTCAATACTCTCGATGCCTGGATAGTAACCGGTGCCAGCTGATCCGTTTCTGTACTGTTGAATACGGTCATCAAGGTTCTGTGCATGGTGTTTGTCCTTAGCGTCGATCTCCAAGGTATGTTGTGCAGCACGGTTCATTCTGCATTGAAGAAGGATAACTACGTATTAACTATGTATTATCATTTAGATTTATTCTAATAAAAAATCTGACAGAAAAAAGGTGGCAACACTTTTGAAATCGGAAATGAGCCTTAGTTTAAGTGTATTCAAATATTTCTTTGGAAAATATATTCCATTGGATATTCCATTACAAGTCTTTTGAGACTAGTCATTAAGTATTTAGCTGTAATGTGATTCATATCAAGGCTTGCAAAGGTTAAAAATATCAAACAGCAAAGTTGACATAAAACGATTTAAGGAAATGTGTAGAATATATTACTTCAGTTGTACGGCAGCTTTGTCCAAAACTCTCTTCATTTTAGCCTGGCATTTCTTGATCACTGATACTTCCTGCAATTTGATAGAACATGAAAGACATGCATTAGTGTATCATGTAATACAAACACAGAAATCAACAGCAAGTTAAATAGAACAGATGGAGCATACATCATGCAAAACTAGTATATAGAAAATAAGAAAGTCGGAAATTAGATGCATGTTTAAATGCCGAAAATGTCATATTAAGATGGTGATAAAAAACTAAGAAAATGCAAGTGTAATGAATAAGGAGGCAGTATTAAGGAAACACGTTAACATATAAAGTGGTTGATGCTAAGCAATGAGGATTTAACATGCCGGCATGGAGATGTAAACTAATAATTGAATAATTAGAATGGTGTTTTGTGGAAGCTCTGTTGATGAATTACAGAACAATGATGGAAACAAATATTTCGAATAGCAATGCTGTATTTTATAAACAGGTACTTACTCTGCCGAGAGCTTTCTCAACGTCGTCGTTGACCAGATCAATGCCATGTCTCTTTTCTCTGTGCATTAGACATTCCTCAGCTATATGCAGAGGGTTGGCAGTGTCGGAGTACGCCTTCTCGCAAGTTCGGCGGTATTCCTAAATAATAACCAGTTACATATGAGTGATTTCACATATATATTACGCCTTGCATATGATACGTGATTGGTGTGTAAGAAGATGTTGACCTTAAGAGACTTGTCAGTGTAACCGAAAGTGTCGCAGACTTTTCTTTCAAAAATGAGATGATATGCAAATAATATTCCGCGGGATGTAGTGAACATTGTATACAAAATGTACCTTCTTTCCTATTATTAGCTCTATCACGGTTTAATGGTTTATCACTCAATAAGTGCATTGAAACATTTTTCTGTTTGGCAACTAATCTGTAAACTACTGAAAGCGTATTACCATGGTTATTAAACTTTTCTCAAGTTAACACTCAAACATCTGATTTCTTTCAGTCATATCTAGTCTAAGTCACAGGCTAAGTAGTTCGCACATAACTTGACAGAAGATACCTGCGGAAAGCTTAATAACCACAAGCACCTTTCCTTCACCAGCTGTACATAATTCCAGAATATTTTGACATTCTATGTGCATTGTCTATTTATATTCAGAAATAAATAATAAAACTATAAAAGTGATCTTCTACTGCTACATAAACAGAACAAGATACCAGTGTCTGAATACATTTCTAGACATAAAAAGACTACTATACTGTAAAGCAGCGGTAGGGTTTAGGAGCATGACGTTGTTATGGTAACAGTCAAATGAACTGTTGGGCAATTAGTTTCAAACATGGCAATGAATGTTGGAATCGGATTCTTCAGATATTTTGGCAACGTTTTACTGCAGGATTTTTTTTTCATCTTCAGGTTCTCGTGTTAACAACATAAATTGATATTACAATTACAAAATTACACTGCAAAGCTTATTATAAATACAGTTCACTTTAAGGTGTAAATGTTGATCTTCTGCAAGCAAAAGCAAAACTAAGTTAGCACGAAGATGATGCTTTAAGAATGACCAGACGACACAAAGAAATGCCTGGAATTGAGAGCTTTCTCTGAATTCAGCATACGGCCTAAGATAGTTGTCAGAGATATGATTCAAGTCTCGGCGGCATCGCATTTTTCGAATGACTCACTGAAGCTGGTCTTTTAGCCAAGTGTTCGCCAACGATTTTTGCTCAAAATCAGCAAATCTTTGACGATATTTACTAGATGTCACTTGGCAAACATTTACCTTCAAATTTTCAATCTCAGTTGCAAGGGAGTTGATTTCCATGTTAAGTTCACTCTTCCAAAATGCGATGTCATAAACTCGTTCACCTGAGGAAAACAATAGGGGAGATAGACATGCTCCTTTGTGTACACCAGTACATCTCCAAAACAATAGCGGAGATAGACATATCGGTACAGCTCCGAAACAAACACTCTGAGATCATGTAAAAACTGTTATGTGGAGCCACCCTGTTAACGAATATGTGATTTCTTTTTCCTGATGAAAATGTATGTACTTATATATTGCTACGAATACTTTCCCTTGAGCTAGATATCTGTGAAACATGTAAATTTATAAATTTGCGAATGTTAGAGATAATACAAAATTTGTAGAATATAAACTGGGCATAAATAAGCGGATTACATTGATCTCAAAGTTATTGTTAGGAGTAAGTAAAACGCATGCATGCTAGTTAAGTCAACATGTAAGATAGATGCATAGAAATTAGAGGACACTGCTACTGACTATCACGTGATTACCAAATTAGGGGTCACTCATTTCGGAGTACCTCTAAATTTCCATATTCTGTTTCAATACCGCTGATTTCATTAAGAAGTTCTGATTTCCAGAATGAAATATCTTGGACTCGTTCCCCTGAAACAAAATCAGTCCGACAAATTTGAGATTTAAGATGTACAAAAAGAACATCGTTCCAGTCAGCTCTAAGAGACTATCAGTGATATCCATTGATTCCTGTCAAACACATAAACATGAATTACAAAATATTGATTATTGCATCTAAATGATCTTATGCATTCTTTACTGAGGCATTTATTTAGATCTTTCGTATGCCACACTGAACATTACTTTAACGTTAAGCAATATCGTTTGTTTTGTAAATTAACGTAGGATTTTTTCTATACATTACTAGATTATTAGATTTTTACTCAGTGTAAATTGGGTCATAGACGCCACCTTCTAATTCCGTTTTCTTTACAATTTTCAAATTTCAATAATAAAAAATATCACAGTTCGGTAGTTAAAAAAATATGAAATAGGCCTATTTATTATGAGAAAATTCCCTTAACGCCGAAAATGTTTGTCTGCTAATCACATTAAAACTGCTCATTTTACAGTATTGCCAAGAAATATTCGAATAAAAGTGAGGAAACCCATCACGTACCTAGCTTCTTGGTTACGTCAGTCTGTCTGTTTCTCGTTCTGGCGTCTGTTTCTTTCATTGCTCTCCATGCATCTGCTCGAAGACGCTCACCAAACGCACGCTCTTTGTCTGAGAGGCTGTAATTCATCTGATTTGAGAGACCCCAATCATTTGGAGTGTAGCGAGAATATATCGTATTTCTGGAAATAAAAAAAAAACGGTATCTCATGGGAGATTTTAACAGAGAGTTTTGAGTTCAGGTGGAAAGCACAAATAGTGTTTGCAATTACTAAACAGGTCTTATTTTATTCTGAAATCTTGGAAATTCAAAGTTTATAATAGTTTGGTTTAGCTTACAATATCATCTTTAAAAACGAATGCGATTTTTATGCCAAGATTGTACAATTTAAGATGTCTGTTTACTTATGACCTGTTATTATTATTATCAGTTTTGCCTTGATGGTCTTCTAAAAGCCGAAAACGTTGCAACTAAATGGATACAAAATTATTTGAGGAAAACAGTTGTACCTTGCAGGATTGAAATAGTTCCTGGCGTGGCCAAGGTCCATTGATCTTCCGGCATAACCCAGATGACGGGAAATAGTCTTGTCCGACACATACGGCAGAATTTTAGACATTTCCGGTGTGAGCGGTGTCGCGCTTCTTGAGCGGACTATAGCCGGGCTGTCGTAATATGCCAATCTGCAAAAAAGAAACAAAAGCATTGAGTTGACTATGTTCGTTTGGAATTTCTGTGTCACTTTTATCAGGTTTGATGCATGAACGTGTTTCTGAATTTGAAATCTGAACAAGTCAAGGTCAAACTTTAAAATGTACATGTGAGGTTGTCAATTGCTAACAGACGTACAAGGAAACGTATTTATGTTATGAAAACCACTTAGAGGAGGATTCCGTTCGAATACGCGACTGCAAAAAAGGAGCTAAGTGGGAGCCAACGTTGACTAGGCAACTACAATTAAAATACGTACTTGAGACGACCGACGTAGGAACGAAGCATTTGCAGACGTGTTATGAGCTTTCAATTCAGGTGACCATGGTTACTTATTCCAATATTCACAGTGCTTTATCTATAAATAGCTGCTCACAATTTCTTATCTTAGGGTATGTATATAGTGGAGTGAGTCTTTAAGCTTGAAATCAACGAACGATTAATAAATTGCTATTTCTAAGTGCAATTTATGCAGACAGAAGGCAATCAGGTTAACAGAACGATAAATTATGCGTTTTACCACATTGATAATATGATATAAGAAGATATTAATAGTTCAACTTGTGACTGTTCTAGGTGACCAAAAAAAAACTTTTTAAGACAACTATTATATTTAACTGTTCCTCTGTTATATTTAAGCTTTATTATCATTCCATATTTTCACATTTGTAAGTGTCTATAGATCTTTTGGAATAAAACAAGAAACATTGAATTTAGTTTGATATTAAGTTATTAATCCATTTCCACCTGATTCTCCAATGAGATCTTCTAAATTCCAGTTTTGGCAGGTCTATTACGCCTCCTCGAAATGACGTAATTATTCGCGCTAATAGTACCCTACATATTACTTAGACATTAAGCACGAATGGGTTAATCAAACGAACGTGTTTTCATCGATAGAAATGTTAATAATGAACTGAAGAAATGCACTGACATGCACTTGCATTATTAGTCAGTTAAACGAGAAATTTTTTGTACACATATATTTGCACATGCATGCATTCACGTGATTAGCAAAAATGTAGAAATTCATTATAATTTTGCATTTCATCATTAAATGTTCGAGTCACAAAATCATGCAGTACATGTTTTATGAACATCCCATCAAAACAATATGCGGTCCAGCATGGTGTTCTCTCGGAAGCCGTCGGCAATAACGTGTTCATGCACATGAATAAAATATACCTAACAGATTGTTCAATAAGAAGCCACTCTACTTGTATAAGATTTCATGAATTAATTAACAGTTTCTCGTGCCTGTATGCATAGTCCACCTAACAGGTCACTATTTGCAATCCGAAAGATAAAAATACCAAAGATTTCCCCCCAATTGTGCCTGAATATGTTTAATACAATATTCCCAAGTAATAAACATACATGCATGAAGTAAAACAACACCATTCAGTTTTCAGTTCCGGTTAAAGATTGATCCTAAAAAAATCATGAAAGTCCAAAAACACAATTTGAACGTCCTTATGCTTGAATAAAATTCAGTGCGTCTAGTCACGAAACCTGTCTACTCTAGTCTACACGTGCCACAGTTTTCCATTGTTAAAAAAGAAAGAATCAGAGAGAGAAACGAAAAATAGACTGAAATACTAAATGGAGCTGCGAAAATGGCGGTACAAATTTCATTCCCATTTAAAAATGTATTACGTAGCCACTATGATATCACAATGCCCTCATTTTCATAATAGCTTTCTACTGGGAGAATTACTTTAATACCACGTGCATTTAAAACCATAAGTTGTGTAAAAATTGTAACGTAAATTCTATTTTCAAATGATATAATAAACCACTGCCCGTCATTTTTCCCGTCTTAATTAATAGACTTGTCATTCTACAAAGTACTCACATGGAAAATCTAAGAGTTATGACCTGTCGCAAGCTTTTCAGCATTACCGTGAACAGTACGTCTTTAGTCATCAATTTTATCGCTATTCTTGAAATGGCATAGTCATAAGTAAATATAATTTTGTTTGTTTATGTCATAAATCCTTATTTGAATGAATGAAATAAGATCGCCTGGCAGATGGACACAAGTAGGTCCGAATATCGACAATAGGTGCAACGCTGGTCAGCCGTGCGGTATGTACGGAACTGTGGGAAACTATCAACAGGAATATATGCGACATAATATATAAGCATTTTGCCCAACCACTGCTACCTATACTAGCTTAGGAAAACGTTTTGGTAAGCAGATGTTAATATGTCATGTGGTTATGATAATGACATAAATCAAGAAGAATCATGAGACATGCTCGAGATATCATAGTGTCAAATTTTTAAATTTGGAAGAAACGCATATTAACCCAGGGCAAGTTTGATTCCATTTATTTCTTTATTTTGGAACCCAAAAACGCGTAGTGGATACATTTCCATAATATGATGAATGTACCTATATATTATGCATTTTTATCTAGCATCAAGGTTCTGTAGATGAGAGTTGCATGAAAGAGTATATTATGCACAAGAAATGCTCTAATAAGAGTCTATACATGAGAATTCTATTAGTGGTAGGATACCTTACCTGGTCACACTTCGTCCCCTAAACGGTTAAAAAATGAAGATACATGTACCGTGAAAATGCAATCATATGACTACGTCTTTAAAGACATTGGCCTAGGCTAGTTAATGAATTACGCGAAATACTCTGCCAAAATTTTCATATTTATAGACCGTGAAACTAGATTTGAGACATTAGGATCGTGTAGAAATGCGGAGGTAGGGGCACGGTCAGTAAAAATATGTTAAAAGAAATATTTTTGACATTTATTTTACAGTATCATATATAAGGCGTGTAATAAAACGTTTATTAACCATTGCCAATGTCTTTATGATACAATATATATTTCCATCTTTGTGTTTTTTTACACGGGGACTAACTACTGAACTTTTAAAAAGCTAACATAACCTACATCCGTATTCAAATTAAAATATACAGACAATACAATGCAATGCATTTTACAATATCCTTTATCTTGTCAGGCTACATGTGTAACAATAGACAGAACAGAACTATTTTTATGGTTAAGCATGCATAAGTACATAGTTCACAATTTTTTCTATAAAGATCTATATCAATACTGTAATAAAGTATATGCATGTCAATTACCTAAAGTGGTAGTTTTATATAGGTTTTATACCATCACTAAGTCACGAACGCAGAAAAATAAACATTTATTTTCTGTGAATTAAAACAAAATATGCGTGGCCTGTTAAACGCATTAAGTTCATTCTTTCAGAACTTGCGAAATTTCTTTGCAATACAGTTATCGTTTAGAGATATCAGTAGAAGTCCCCGTGTCAAGACAATCACAAAATTCGGACACACATACACGTATTCTATATCAGAAAACATAGGTATATATTTACACATATACAAAGAACAAAAGCAACGAGCTAATTCTTTTCAAACTCACACGGAAAACACGAAACTTTTGAATCGGTTTTGATATTGTGAATCTGTGAGCGTGTGATAACTAAATGTATAATTCGTGATATGTGCAGTGATGTATTTTCGAACATGCTAAAAAAGTTACTGCTCTTAATACCGGCCAAAATGTGCAAAAAAAAATTAATGAAAAACAATCCAATCTGACGTCGTAGCCAAGAATGCCATAACGTCACAATGCATTTGTATACAAAATTTTATTATTTTTGAGAAAAAAATCAGTAATGAAACTTACTTGTGACTCATTTTGTATCCGGAAGGGACTTTGACCCCGTGTTAAATCCTAAAAATCTGTTTTGGTGAAAATTTCTTTGCAATTTCCTCTTTATCAACTGTCAAGATGATGTCGACGTTGTCATACACACGTTTCTAAGTAACTGTCACGTGATGACGCCAACTTCCGGCTTAACGTTCTGAAAGTAAAAGTATCAGTCTTATGAATAATTTATCAAAGAACCCGATGGAAGCGGCTCTGGTTATCTACATTTGTAATCAATAATAACATCAAGTCCCATTCTTACATGTCTTACTGAATTAATTGTTCTATGATTTTAGATGTCTGTGGTTGTATCTTTTATGAGCTTTCGACAGAAAACAGTTGACGTTTACACAACTATAAATTACTAAAACTGAATAAAGAAAGCAATAACACGAGAGAAATGTTTTAAGTCTTATGAAGGCATGATAATAAATGCTTACTATTGCTAACGCTTAATGGCATTTAGGCATAGGCCTACTAAGCAGAGGATATGTGTTGTTTTCGGTGTAGATCTAATAGAGCGATCTATCACGTTTTATTTCATGTTTTCCAGTGAATTTTAGAGTTTTCTCAGTGAAATAAAAGTGATAATCCTCAGTTTTGAAACTGTATATTACCATTTTTATTTTCACTGATTTTGCCATCTTTAACCCGGATTAACGCCAAAAAGTATACTGACCCTAATTAATGCTGGAAACCATGTGTTTTGTAATGACGTTTCCCGCGATTTTCTATATTTTATAGACACAAATTCAACAAAAGAAGAGTTTTAACTATAAAATTGATAGAAACGTTGTTGGCACGTTAATTCCACTTGTGAACACCATAGTGCCCACTCGGTGAAATTATAACGTGATATTACACGAAAACCAACAATAAATAATTTCACTGAGTGGGCACCAAAGATAAAATAAAAAACAAAATATCTAATAATATAATTTTGTTTAGTTTGTTATGTTGTCTTTTTGGTCAGCTAAAAGTCGACAGGGCGCCGTTTTGTTCAACAAAAAATAGCCTTTTCGACGAGACAAAAAAGGACAAATACAGGAAAACATGTTGTCTTTTTGCTCTTAACAAAATGAAAACAAAAAGTCGAAAAAGCAGAAATGTAACAATTCGAAGTTTTTCAAAATGAATATATGAAGTATTTTCGTTCTTTGAACTTATTTCGCGAAAAGTTGTCGAGCGTGGTAAATAATGTTATCAGTGTATTATTGTATTTGAAATAGAGTCTTATATCTTTGTTTAATTGATTATGATTTAGTATCTCTCGTTCAAATGTGAAGGGACGTAAATTAAAACATACAAACCGATACTGCAATATAATAAAGTGACTTTAATGATTTATAAGAAGGTATTATTAAAAGCTAACGAACAACGGGTTTTATTGTAGCCGTTGTTATACAAAATTCATGAATATAATCGGATTTCATTCGACTTTCATTTGCCGGCAATAACAATAAAATACCAACATGCCTTATCATTGTTCAAACCTGAATTGCTATTGTGATTTTTGTATGCTTTACATGTTCTTTTATCGTTAAGGCAAACATCGCGCGCTAAAGGCAACAACCTCCCTTTTTTGAAATTTACAATACATACTTTGTTCATTTGGCAAACTTAACTGAATAATACATTTTATTGTTCATCATATACCCCCTGGAACCTTAAGCCCTCCCTTCGGTTATTTGTCAAAAACGTCCTATAGACCGAACAAAGCATCTACAATTAATTTGTTTTGAAGTAGTTTTCGAAAGTTAATAATAAATGAGAAATAAAGTTTAAAGGGTAATAAAAAAGTAACAATTACTTCACCGCCATGTAATAGCTCGGTAAATGTTAACATATGCATAAACGTTAACCATCCGCATCTCGAAACGATTGATAGTAATTCAATTCATTTTAAAAAACTTCCGGTGCATTTATAAATAATTTATATGTCGTTCTTTATCATGCAATTCATAACAGTTAACATGAAACTCTTATAAAATATGATAAAAAGTCAGGTTGTGTCAAATGAACAAATATTATCCTACCTTTACAATAGAACTCTAACAAAACTCAGAATTTAGACCGTGGACATGACTGAAAGATGTAAAACTTAAAGTTTTTACTAAGTAAAGGACGATAACTCACTTCTGACAGGAAGCGGGAACCACAACTTTTAGCTGCTAAGTATCATATACTGAGCACAGTTTCGATTCATTCTTTTGGAAGTATGGCCACCGCATGTTTGGACAAATGATATATGGCACATAAGTGTGCTTTTACTTCTTTGCGTCAGTAGAAACAAACAGGAAATCCATGTGCACACTTTCACATGTCAATAAAACATTTCTCATAAATTTCCGCTTTACAATAAAAGGCACTTCATTAACATCGGTCAGGTGCACAATCACACGTTGATAAGATATTTGTAATACTCCACAAGTCTTTCTCCGTGCTTTAAAATTGGTGAAATGCATGCAACAAAAATATCAGACAGGACAAACTGAGCAGAAGAAAGGGAAAACTTTAAAGTTCGTTTTTTTCAACTTTATCTCGAAGAAGACGAGGTTTAAAGGACAAGGGGCGAGGAGTAGGGAGCAGAAAATATAAGAAATGAAAGTGAGTGAAATGGTAAGCAAAGGTTACATTTACTTGTATCTACAAGACTGAAAGTAAGTGTTGTGGGGAATGTAGAGAGAAGGAATTGAAAACCCTCACACGTAAGAGGTCAATCTTTTTAAATAACACTACTTCAGTATAGAAGGCAACGTACTTTTTGAACTTTTATTTATGTTATTTACAGTAGCGATTACTCAAAAAAATATTTGCATTTTCGTTTTAAGTGTATTTGAAGAATATTTACACCTGTCACTTAAAAAAATATACACACGCATTATACAGTCGATCGGGCGGTGGATTTAGACATTAAGATATGCAAATATATCTCCGAAGGCCGATGATGTTTAACACTGGATTTTCATTTTACTTTAGTGTCTTAAATCTAAATATCGAAACCACAAATATGCTTTCCGTATAAGCCATCTGACTGAGTTGTTCCGTATGAGGAAAGAATGAAACCTGTATATACTTGTCTAGCTTTGAATGGCTTCATAGTTTTGCTTTCATTCCATGTTATATACCAAGTGTAATTTATTTTATTGTAATGTCAACATGAATAACAGGGTCTGTGACATTTCATTCACTTTTAATTTATTTTTCTCAATTTACATCCAATCGATTGAAATGAAATCATGTAACATTCCGTGACCGATCCTTTGGCAGGGCTTATTTATTTAAAGCGCGCTTTGCATGCTTAATGTAATAGTAAGTTGCCTAACAATTGGCTTATGTACCGGTCTAACTTGGGTAAAATATCGATCACTCTAGCTGCCAGATACATGTACAAGAATCAAAACATATTTTACAGGAATAAGCTTAATGCAGTTGACTCTTTCTTGAACTCTTCCATGTACGTTCTTGATACACAGTCTGTCAAAGTTTAAAAGGTGAAATCTGGTCATTTCAGTCGTGCTGACAACGATACCAAATAATTCGTCTCGAAATTATACATGTAATCAAAATGTAATACGTTACTATTACGTGTTCGTGAAATAATGATACACTGGAGGTCAAACACTTGTGTGTAAGAGTTTTGGTGCAGGGTAGGCTAAAAACAAGATGTAGCAATCTTAAAAACGTACACCCCTAAACGGCCATTTAAACTTCGTTTTCTTTATACATTTCTGTTCAAAAGTTGTCGTGCAAACATGATCATATTTTGCTAATCTCGAACGTTTTATTCCTTAGACCTTTTGAATTTTTGCCTCTGCTTCCCGCGCCAACTATGACATAAGAGTTATTTAAATGGTACACCATAGCCGCTAGACGTATATATTTACAATACCAAATGTCTACAGTAAAATGATTTATACCTCTTTTTCAAATTGAAACATCAATTAAAATTTCAACAGGGTCTTGTTCTAACTCAAACACTGTAATGAATGCACTCGAGTAAGACATTCAAATACAACTTGGCAACCGGATACGTTCGATTGAATGATTTCAATAACTATAGTTGTTTAAAAATACAATACGTGGATAGATGATACATTGTTCAATCAGAAATACGATCATCATGTAAATAATAAATTAGCTATTTGAATATGATTTCATTATCTTATTTGTGTGTTAAATGTAATAGTGTCGAAGTTAACATAAACGTTCTGAAACATTGGGTCTTTGTAATCCGAAACCGTTATGGTTTCAAGTTCTACATTGAAATAAAATCCACTATTTTAATTATTCAACACATTCGTTTACACAGTTCGTTAATTAAAAACCAAAGAACATCATATATATTAACCCATGTCAATTTAAAACGTATACATTGTAAACTTATGCTGTTTTTGTTTTAAATCAGAAAACTGTTCTGTCCTGTACAGTGAACAGAACAGAACAGAACAGTGAATGAGTCGTCAGGAGGTACTGCGCCGTTGTTGTTCTTTTGAATGCTACCTCTTTTTATAGGTACCCCCTTCTTTTTAATTGTAAGCCTATTTTAATGTCACAGTTCGTTGCAAAAATTTATCGCATCTGTGGCCATTTAAACTCACAGTATCCTCGAAAAAAGACAATAGCAAAAAGGTGAAGAAATAAATTTAGTATTTTTATACAGACATTCATGTCTTTTAATTATGTCTTTTTACCATCTTATTTTCACCAAGTCATGATAAAAAAGATATACCCCCCGTATATTGTGTACATTTTGTTCGGCCTAATATTACGTCTTACAGTTTGTCAACCATTGAAGAAATACATGTACATCATAAATACGCTTAAATAAATACCTTTAAACGCTTTCACAAAGAAAAAAAAACTGAATCGTATATGACGAAAAGCTTTTAAATATTGATAAATGCAATAGCTCATAAATCTGTCTTTCCTTTCCTTTGTATAATCTCACACCCCTATTACTCCAAACTTTAGAACCATCTCGGCAAAGTAAAGAGACCAAAGACGACCCTATACAATCCTTTTCAGCTTGATCAAATGCTTTATGCAGCACAGGAATTGAATAAATACATTAAAAGATGAAAGTGTTAATTATAATGCCCGTCGTTTTAACATATTACTTTAAACCGTTTTCGATTTATATACATGTACTCACAAAGCGGCTTTGCATTTAGCTTGTCATGGTTAAAAAAGACAAGTTGTATACAGATATAAAATATCACCCCCAAAAAAAGGAGCAATGATTTCTTTATTTATGTGCGCAGTAGTTTATTGTAGATGCCTGTAAATTAAACCTACACGTGGCCCTTTCATACAATTTTTAAAATTTGATCTTGAAATAACCAAATTAATCTTTTCCCTATTATCTGCGATAATCATAAAAATAAAGGTCATAAACACGAGTAATAATGCTGATCATTGCACATTTTCCAGGTTTCTTCGTTAAATATTCATTGATATCTTACTTATAGAGCGATGAAATCTTTCCGATATATAGAGCGTGCGAAGTACACCGTATACCTTCAGTATTTCAAAAGGCGACGCCAGCGTACAAGGCCATACCTGCATGTTATATCATTATTTTTGGTTAATTACTTAACAGCTATTTTAAAACGCTGCATACGAAATAATTCCCAGAAAAAGTAAACAGTCCTCTGCATCATTCATTGCTGACCCCAAAACTACAGCACCATAAGAAAACACTAATGCCGGTTTAAATTATGCTACAAATAATTTAACAATCAAAAAACGACTTTTGAACGACATTGAACAATCAGACTTTTTTTAACATGTTTAATTATAACATGTTTAATTATAACTGAAATATATACTAATGTATTTGTTTCAATATATGTAGTTAAAAGTACATGTAATATTTCGTAATATGTTACACAGAGTACATTTGACATTATTTCCTAACAATTTGAGACGGCCTCCTAATTCAGGTGACCTAGACAAATTACCGACAATTACCGTAAATTGACAGAAAGTGTACAAAGAACCCGATACTTATAAGATATTTATCTTTATGTGTAACAGATCCTTCCTACATGGGTTTTGACACGCAAACCCGTCATATATAATACTAACCAAACCTTTCGAGGTATCACAGTTTATTTAAAACCCTTTCTGTCTAAACTATTGGCACTATACATGAATATAACACAGCCTTTCAAATAAGTTTCCGTCATTCACAATGTGAACATGTCATTTTATTGCTGAAGTCGTGACGTCTTATATAACTTTGAAATGTAGCCAAACCAGAATCGCTAGCACATTTCCTCTGTTAACATTGTTGTCAATGATTTATTTTGTGTACATACATTTGTTATTCTCTGTTAGTACGGGACTGTCAATAAGTATAAAAGTTCAATTTTCAAACTGTTTAAACTGTGTTCCAAAAACAAATATTGTTGCAGTCCTGCTGAACGCATTGGCTTGAAGTCGACTCGAGTTTGGTGATCAATTTACCACTATGTGTGAAAAAATTAATCATGTCTGTGTTGCTTTTATTCAATTTGACAGTTACAATTCACATACTGAATTTAAAATTTTTACGCATTCGTTGATTCCTAAATTTCGGACTGACTCGACGAACTAACACGATTCCACATGCTGAAGTTTCCAAGAAAGCGTATGCTTGGAAACCGATTTCGAGACATAATTTGCCATAGGCTGTAGTGTTGCCATGCATATTTACGCCATGATTATGGGATTGGAAACCCTCTAATACTTATTGTACACAAGAGCTGAAAGTATGTGTATCTAAGGTCCATTAATTATTTAGTGAGCAATTACGGATATTTTATGAGAACAAATGCGTGTTTCCACCGATCGGAAAAATGCAACAGTTAACATATGCATGATCTCCCAATGAAATAAAGGTTAATATAGTATGCCATCAATTATCAATGTTGACATCATACAACATTTCTCGTCTGCTTTAATTCCGTTATTTACGATGTAATCTTATCTTAAACGATTATTTCAAATTCATTATTTGAGCAAATGTATGAAATCGATACTTCTCAAGGGAGCAATACATCTAAAGCATCCAGGCAACTGCAACTCCATATTAGAAATTTCAAAGTGAAAGAAGACCGCTTTGAAATGTGTTGCTTTTATAGGCCCCGATTGGCCACGATTGTTGTTACTGTTGTCAAACTTTTGTTCGGCGGTATTAAAATGAATTCTTTAAAAAAACTTTTTATCTCCAGTTGTTTAAATATTCCTTCAAGAAAACTAAACGAAAGAACAAAAGTCAATAAACGAAATGGTATCAACATACCGAAAATAAACGTCAATTACTCACAGTGCTCTTTGCATTATGCCCGTAGTTTGGACGATGTTAATGATTACGCAATTCATTCTCATTACTCATCGTTTCCAAGATTATAAGTAAATCCAACACATGGTTACGAATTGACCACGTGTCTAAACAAAACAATCCGCGTATCCACATTACAACGAGAAAAGATAGTAAATAACATTTTTTCTATTTTGTTTTTATATACTATTCCCCGCACCGGGCGTCAAAAGAATTTAAAGAAATCAAACATAAGTTGAAACAATATTTAACCAGATTTCAACACTGTACAAACTAAAGAACAATCCATGAGAACTATTGATTATAAATCAAATCATCCAGAAGTATCGGCAATAAATATTTTATCTCAAGCCCTTCCACAAAAGATTTCGACTAGACTTAACGAAAAGATTGGTCACCGAGCCAAAAACTGTTCGCGAAAGGTCAACAGTATGTCACTATGCAATACATGCATTTACTGACTTACTTGGAACGCGTAACTTTGGTTTTAAATGTCTAAAAATCATTTACGTTTTTTTTTCTTTTCACATGATTTCCTGGTTTCTGTATTTCTTTCTATATATATATCATTAAGTTGTCTGTATTCCTTTTTTTTAACATGGACTTGATAGATTAAGAGTTAAACAAATAATAATTTAATGGACTGCATCATTTTAGCAGAAACAGCTAGATTTTAGATTATTCTGTTTGAAAACAGTTGCTAAGTTTTGGTTAAATCTACTCTTTTACTTAATATTACGTTACAATCTTACAGTATAGTCCTAATGAAATTTATTAATGAATCTTAAGAGATTACAACTTTCAGTGAAAGCATTATAAACGACGTGTCCTATTTATTTGGGTAGCGAGATAACATTCCTACAGACGCCATGTTCACCATGGAAAGGCGTTAATACAAACCTTGTCTTTAAGTCGAGACCATTGAACGCTGTTGTATACCTAATAAACTGCTTTTAAATAGCTTTTCAGATAATTTCTTTTCAGGCATATTTATTTTCTTCTTTCTCAACAACTTTCTGGTTCCAGATAATTTCCGTTTATATATGTTTACTTTTTTGTTCCACACCAACTTTCTGTTTTCTTTATTTGTTGGTAACCACAATACTACAGTGTACATTCTGACACAGGTTAAAGCATTCTGCACACCGCGTCGTTTACTATCACCTTTGTAACTTTAAAGTATATTCAGGACTTTAGTATTGTTAAACCTACATCAGATACCACTCCGATTTCGACCTGACATCGACAATTATTTGGATTTGGTGATTAAATGGCGGCAGTCATCAAAACATCCATTGTAAAATGAATCAAGAGTTTTCCTTCTAACACAGAATAATCATCAACCTTAACCGTCAAGCGTTTTATTGCCAAGCAAGCAATGTTGCTCGCTTTAAGCACAATATTCATTTCTTTTAGTCCATGTGATTTTCAAGGGCAATTGCACAATCAACTTCGATTTGAATAATTGCACAATCAGCTTGAATTTGAAACAAGTAAGAAACAAACAAAGTTCTAAATGTGAAACAAATTCATGAAAGAATGACAAACTTACTCGATTCGAAAGAATGGATTAAAAAAAATTCAGTCATGGAACTGTAAACATAAAGGTTAAAGAAATTCATTTCTCTCACAGTTGTGAATTCAACAATAAAAAGGCGCAAATTTACAACAAATATCCAATGTAAATATTGTAGTTGGGCACACGGAATAAATCATTAAGATTTTCTTTTGTTAACAGTGGCAAAATTAAAGTATTGTTAAGGTTCAATAATACTCGAAGCCGTTTGCAATATTTGAAGTGTTTTAAACATCTCTATTCGCTAACAGTGGTATTGTGCATTTTGTATTGTTGCAGAAAACGACTTTCTTCAATTAAATTTGCCTTCTAAACATAAAGGAAAAAAGCACAATTTGAACGGTTGAATAAATTGAAAATTTACTTATAATTTTATTTGGACTGACTCTTTGATATGAGGCATAAAATGAGTGTTGATTGTTTTTTCTCAGACTTTTCTCGTCTATAAACACTTAAACATAGATCACTATTTGATAAGAACGGAATAAATCGATGTAAAAGTTGAATGTGCAATAAAAAGAAATTGCATTTGACATTGAATGCAGTGTATGCCTACTTTTGTGTTATTCAGCTTATCAAGGGCTTCATTACAGATTATTTTCATGTAATTACGAAGATTGAAAAGAGTACTTAACTTAATGTTGAAACTTAAGAAAGGCAATGGTTCTAACTTAACGCCCAAACGTATCGCATAATTTGAACATATGTCAATATATACTCAACTGTAATTTTCTATGAAAAAACAGGCCAAAATCGACCAAAAACGTACCGAGTCATTTATCGTGTTAAATGATTTTTGCAATAAAATTTTGTAAATGTAAGACTAAAATAGAACATAAGATAATCTACAGTCAATATTTGACAGATTTTGAAAATATTTTTTCAATAAATCTTTGATAAAAAGCGATTTACACGACTTGTATTACAAGTATATTTACCCGTTTAAATATGGTCATTTAAATCCCCCATTATGTCATCGATACCATGTCAAAGAGTCATTTAAATTTTATCCAATATTTAAGAAATTCGAGCACAAAATTGCTTTTAAAATATGTTGTTAGAATAGTTTAATTTAAAATGTAATATAATTAAAATTTGAACAATTGTAAGTAATTAAAACTTTACTTACGAAAAGAAATCCTTCCGTTAGACAAGCTACCGTCTCGTCGCTAGGAAAATGGAGTCGCGTTACCAAGGACAAATTTAACCTCACACCGGATTTCGCACTTCCGTTGCAAATTCGGTTTAAATCCCCAGTTATAAATTTAACGAATTGCTATTTAATCTAGTAACAAAATTTAAATCAAACTTTCAAATTATGATAGAAAGCCGTGTGAAATGATAAAATTGATATTTACCTAAATAATGTACAAGAAAATCGACACTTCGGGTCGCTACCATGTATTCAATACAAATGTAATCTTCCGATAACCCAGTGGTTAAGTAAAGGAGTTTTGTATGTTTGATCATTCATTCAGCCAGATAATCTATAGCTTACGTATACATTTTAAGTATTTATTGTGTACTTATAACAAGATCATAAATGTATTGTCGTTTTACTTATTGTTCAATGGAGGTAAATCGAACATATCCAGCTTTATCTGAAATGGACAGTGGCTTTCGATTTTCTAATTTAGATCTAATCTCCTTTGGTGGGCAAAAAAACCCTTCGTTCAATTTATAACATTTTACAGTCAGACCTATTGTTTCTTCTTGAATTGCTTTAATTTCGACTTCTACCTTAAGCTGGAAATGACAGTGGTTTGGCCAAAGATTGCTGTTCCTACTAAGACCTTGTCAAATTGGTTAGCTGTAATGATTGCTATTCAGACAAGTCTTATTACAGAATATTGATACTGAAGTAAACAACCATTAACCCTTTTCATGGGTAACCATGAGTCGAAGGATCATAATCTACTCATAGTGAAAGATCAAACTGCTGTAGTCTGCGTTTTGCGAGCAATAAACTATTATAACTATTAAACGTTTGCCAGGTATAGCCAAGACTCAAGGGACACTAATCCTACATAAA
>JAFMSR010002128.1:0-24938 GCA_022818135.1 Saxidomus purpurata | reverse complement strand
TATTAAACCCGGAAACGCTTAAGGTTAAATAGATTTGTTTGTCTAAGAAAAGGACAGATCTCTTTAGTAATGTATAAGTATCGGTTTGTTTATTAATCAGTTTGTTTTGTAATTATGTATTTAATATTCTTCTCCTTCCCCCTCGCCTTCTTCTTCTACAGAGTCTACACCGACCTCCTCGTAGTCCTTCTCCAAAGCGGCTAAATCCTCACGGGCCTCTGAAAACTCACCCTCTTCCATACCCTCACCGACATACCAGTGGACGAAAGCTCTCTTGGCGTACATCAAATCAAACTTGTGGTCAAGACGAGCCCAGGCCTCGGCAATAGCTGTTGTATTGCTCAACATACAAACAGCACGCTGCACCTTGGCAAGATCTCCACCGGGTACAACAGTTGGTGGCTGGTAGTTGATGCCGACCTTGAAACCAGTTGGACACCAGTCTACAAACTGAATGGTTCTCTTGGTTTTGATGCAGGCAATGGCAGCATTGACGTCCTTGGGGACAACATCACCTCTGTACAACATACAGCAGGCCATGTACTTGCCATGGCGGGGATCGCACTTTACCATCTGGCTGGCTGGCTCAAAACAGGCGTTTGTGATTTCAGCAACAGACAGCTGTTCATGGTAGGCCTTCTCGGCGGAGATAACAGGAGCGTATGTAGCCAGCGGAAAGTGGATACGTGGGTATGGCACCAAGTTGGTCTGGAACTCTGTCAAGTCAACGTTGAGAGCTCCATCGAATCTCAAAGAAGCTGTGATTGAGGAGACAATTTGGCCGATTAATCTATTTAGATTGGTATACGTTGGTCTCTCAATATCAAGATTACGGCGGCAGATGTCGTAAATGGCCTCATTGTCAACCATAAAGGCACAGTCGGAATGCTCAAGAGTTGTGTGCGTAGTTAGGATGGAATTATATGGTTCAACGACGGCAGTCGACACCTGTGGAGCAGGATAGACTGCAAATTCCAACTTGGACTTCTTTCCGTAGTCTACTGATAGACGTTCCATGAGTAATGAGGTAAAGCCAGATCCGGTACCGCCACCGAACGAGTGGAAGATCAGGAAACCTTGAAGACCCGTACACTGGTCGGCCAATTTACGGATTCTGTCAAGCACCAAATCGACGATTTCTTTGCCAATGGTGTAGTGACCACGAGCGTAGTTGTTGGCAGCGTCCTCTTTACCTGTGATGAGTTGTTCGGGGTGGAACAACTGCCGGTAAGTACCAGTGCGAACCTCATCTAAAAGAGATAAATTGGACACGTGTTTATGTGGGCCATGGAAAGCTTCATACATGTATATACCAATGTATATTTACAGCAATAATATGTTCAAGCACACATATATATTTTCGCAAGAATGCAAACTTTCAAAACATACCAGCTTCAACAATACGTGTTGTCTAACGATGTAGAACAATTGTGAGATAGCAGATAAAGCAGATGATAGACAATCTTACCAACTACGGTTGCTTCCAGGTCAACAAACACAGCTCTAGGTACATGTTTCCCGGCTCCAGTCTCACTGAAGAAAGTGTTAAAGGAATCGTCGCCGCCTCCAATAGTCTTGTCACTTGGCATCTGACCATCGGGCTGGATCCCGTGCTCCAGACAGTACAACTCCCAGCAGGCGTTACCTATCTGGACCCCGGCTTGGCCAACATGGATGGAGATACACTCGCGCTGTCGAGTATAAGAAATTGTCATGTCATTGACGATTTAATGCGTATTCTTATTATATATGTTTCAATAACAAATGTTTCCTACTCATTATTCTGCAATATAGACTTTGTTTAGCCAATGGTGATTAGGCAATTGCGATTAAAAATATCGCACGGTGCAATTGTGTAGCTCTTCCTTTTTTAAGTCTAAGATATGCTCAAAATTCCGCAAAATAACCTTCAATAACAAAAATGCCTAATATACTTATCGTAAATTACGTTTTATGTTGAAGAAACAAGTTCAAAATTGTATTCATTTAATGCTGTAAAACGTTGTCTTTACTTTTTCAAAGTACATTGTATGTTTGAATGAAACATTAGCAAGAAAATATAGAAAAAGATACATGAAAGCATTTAGTGGAATAATTACTATAATTATATGTAAATGTTAATATTTTAGAAAATTGACGTACCATTTTGAAGATCAGACAATTTCCTTTCCGACGTTAAGCTGTTACAGAGGAAAACAAGTATGGACTGTTGCTAAGAGAAGATCGAGTTTATATATGTTGCTCTGTCATGTATACTTCACGTCAAAAAACTTTTTATTTCTTCAATTTACAACTGTTTACGCGAAAAATACGATATTGAAATGCGAGGTTACATTTGCGATACGATATAAAATGGATGCGCTAAACTATGACAGTGATGCGCGAAATTATCATGGCGTTATGATTGCGATATGCGACGCCAAGTTATGATAGTTATACACGAAATCATGCTGACAATACGCGAAATTTGTATAGCGATACTTGAAATTATGACAGTGTAACGCGAAATAATGATGGCGATGCGCGAAGTTATGATAGCGATATGCAAAGTTTTGTTGAATGTACGCGAAGGTATACTGGCGATACGCAAAATTATAATAGCGATACACAAAATTGTGCCAGCAATACGCGAAATTATGAAGGCGATACGCAACGTGTGGATGACGATTCGCGATGTGTTGAGGGCTATATGCGAAATTAATAAGACGATACGTGAAATCATTATTGTGATACACGAAGATACATGTACGATTGCTATACTCGACGCTCTGATAGAACTTGGGTGTTACCTCATTAGGGGGGGGGGGGGGGGGGGGGGGGAAAAAAAAAAATAAAAAAAAAAGAAAATAAATAAACTACAATCGTACAAGGGAATATTAAAGTCCAAATAAGGAGATAAAAGGGGGGGGGAAACTTAGTAACAACGGTCTGAAGAATTTTTAACTAAGTAGTGGAACACATATTCAAAAATCTATTTTTATGCCGTTGAGGGTTTATTGTCATCATATGGAAATCATTTAATGATCATGTCGGGGGGCTTACTGCGAAACTCTCAAATCTGCGTCTGTTTCGATTTCTTTACAGTGCAGTCTTTCGGTCAATGTAAATATTTTTGCACCGATCATTTTTACCGAAAGTATACAAAATCCAATTGCTTATAAGAATGTTTTGTACAAAACAACCAATGGACATAATCTGCCCTTAGACTCAGTATGTTCACTAAAGCAACATATTATCTATATTATATATAATTTAAAGCATTTCAATATGGCTTATAAATTCTATTAAAAAATTCGACGATGGTCTGTTGAACATGTATTAAAAAATGAAAGTGTATTTTTGATCAATACTGTCAGTGAATAAACTTGGGCAAAAGATCAGCAGCACTTGAATAGATAGGTTAGTACCCGTTGATTTTATCGATCCCTGCTGTATACTGAAAAGAAGATGTTTTCATATGTCACTTTGTATCTAAGGTAAAAGGTATTTTCATTATAAATGATGTATATCGATCTTAAATTTTATATTGACTGACTGTAATAATGAGTTTATATTGCTTCTACTAATTAACTAACATTTAGGCCACCAGCGTAACTAAATTTAGCATGCTCAAACTAAGACTGTATTTAAACACATATACCACATCATCGAAATCAATTACAAATTTTATGACACCTCCTTTTCAATTAAAGGGGAGGCGTAGTTGGAATGAAAGGCCGGATGATTGGCCGAATGTTTTTCTTATAAATGGTCTACAAAGTAAGTTCTTCTATTTTAGAAATATGGCTACGACGTCGCCGTCGTCGGTATCATCATTATTATCATCATCAGCAGCAGCATTATAATCATCGTCATATCGTCATCATCATAATTCAAAAACCAAAAAAGATATGTGCATAGTTGCAGCTTAACTGATACATGTTCCAAAACAGTATTACCTAACGATAGACAAAGCAAATACATATGTAAGACAAATTGAAGGAACAAGACAAATGTTCTTTCAGTAAATTTCAACTATTTCGATCACGCTGAATTTCCTATGTTTTTATGTCATTTTCAGTAAAGTTTTACCGAACAGTGCTCACTGAGTAACGTGAGTACTACTCACCTTATAATATTCAGTAAGTAGAGTTCGGTATCTGTGACATATGATTAAACTTCATACTCGATTGTAGATGTTTACTGAACGTTCCTCACTGGGTAATGAGAAATATTTATTCAGCTTTTACTCACTTGTAGCATTACTGAGTAATGTCCAGCGTGTTTTCTCAATGAATGTTAGTTCAGCAATTGGTTGTCATTGAACAATGCCGATCGACTGTCTGTGAGTAATGTCCACTTTAGAGTATATAATGAGTAAAGTGTCAACTGAACAGAAATTAGTGAATGATCTTCAAGAAATAATACTCAGTGGTCTGTACTTAGTAAATTTGACTCTGCCAGTAACGTCTGTTGAGTACTTCTCGCTAACGAATGACACGCATGTACTACTCGTTGAGCTAAACTGCTCACTGAGAGTCCTACCAGCGTATTTTGTACTCAATGAATTAGTACTTTTTATAGAGCAGTTCAGCATTACAACGCCGCCCAGAGTTTTTTTATTTTCGAACACAGAAATCTGGTTTCTTGTCCACACAGTGTTCAAATTGTACCGCAACGTCCGCTCTACTGGACAGGAACGAATGCACTGAATAGAAATTGGTTTCTGTCTCAAAATAGTAACATGATATATATTGCATTAAATCCAGATCAGTAATCTAAAGCTTAATCTAGTTTGGCACACGCTTCGAATTACGTTTATATGAAATATCAGATTATAAATCTTAAAGGATCGTTATATAAACATCAGCTTATTCAGTGTATATAGTTATATTTCTGTGTGTGTAAAACACAAGCCCGAATAAGCACAGACAAATGTTTAATACTCGAAACGTGCATATGTACTTCAAAGCTTATCCTGTTGGTAGCAAATGATGCTGAATCATGATCTGCACAGCTGGCTTTCCGGTCGGTATCAGCTTCCCTAGATAAAAGATTGACAAGTGCATTTTAAACTTTGACCAGGGTCAGCGTTAAATGATCGAAGTCTTTATATCATTATATAACAGCATTACATTTAATAAACCGGCTACCGGTCATTCAGTGATGGTCAATGTTTGTTTATTTACATATACTGTGATTATTCATGTATGACCATGTCATATAAGCGTATCATTGTTCTCTTCCGTGTTTTCTGTCTATATTTATACAACTATTTTACATATGCATGAAGTTGTTTGAAACTGGATATAATTTTACGTGTTAAATGGTTTTATTCCCAGTTTACATAAAATTATATACTCTCTCTACGTGATAAAAAATGGAGGCAGAGAAGGAAGTAATGCGTGCAATCAGCACAAGTGAAATGTGTAACATTGGTTGAAGGAAGTTTGTAATAAAACGAAACAAGATGGACAATACAACCGAGGGTATAAATCTGCAATCCTATCAATTTGTGTAGTTAAAACAAACGTTCGTCTTAATTGATTCATTTGGATTTTCTTTTACTTTTGTAACGTAGAGTTCAACAATAATAGGTGAGGAGTAACATAAGGGTTTTCTTCGGCATTTACCATTGTATTCATATATGATAGATGGATCACAGCTCGCTTATCGTTACTGACCAATATTTCTCTGCAAACACACAGGCCGCCATTAATGTGTCGTTCACCAACTTCCGGTTAGTAAGTAACTATAGTGATTTTTGTTTCTTTCTTTTATAGTTTACCATCATGTGAGCTACCAGAATGAAGATGGCGAGGTCTCCCTACAAGATGAAGGACAAAGTTCCTCCAAACATGTAAGCCTATACGTTCTTTTACACTCAACACCAACTATCCCTTGTCTTTTTAACAACGTTTAGGCAGTACCGTAAAACCTCTGCTAAAGACCACCTCCGATTAAAGATCATCCTGCAAAGAAAGACCAATAGGAAGAAAACTGTCTAATATTCAAATATTATGATGACACCTTTGAATAAAGACCACATGTCAATAAAGGTCTCTTTAGCTTCTTTCCGAGAGTGGTCTGTGTTCCTAGGTTTGACTGTATGTCTCTTTTACATGACCAATGAAAAATAAACAAAGAGAAAAATTAATGTGAGGTGAATTGAATGTCTGAACTATTCAGTAGCATTAAAAAAATCAAAATAAGTGCTGTGCTTGTGAAACATTACAATGTCTTATACCACAAGGAATCACCATGCAGTCTGGGTGTTTCAAAAATGTTCGACAGCCAAACATTGATAACAGTTTATTAGGTATTTCATATTCTCCGGTGTTTTGTACGAAAAGAACCCAGTCTTTTTATCGCCCGTCGCGTCAAGGGATAGGTATATAGGAATGGTCTCCGTCCGTCCGTCCTTCCGTCCGTAACATTTCCTGTCCGCTCCATATCTCCTTAATCCCTTGAAGGATTTCGATGAAACTGAGGTCAGATATTTACCTCATCAAGACGATGTGCAAAATTTATAAGCCGGTCACGCTGACTCAAGGTCAAGGTCACTACTTAAGATCAAACTTTTGAGTCTAACATATCCTGTCTGATCCATATCTCTTTAACCCATTGAAGGATGTTGATGTTACTCAAATGTCAAATGCTCACGTCATCGACACCGCGTGCAGATTATGAGTTAGTCGTGTTTGCTCAAGGGAAACATCAATATGTATGTACATTTAATTTAATTAAATTTAATTTTGATGTATATGCGAAATTAGTTTATTATTATTGTTATTATTATTATTGTTATTATTATTATCACCACAACTTTAAGGTCAAACGTTTTAGTCTTAAAATTCTTGTCCGCTCCATATTTCCTTAACGCCTCGAAAGAGTATGATGAAACTCAGTACAAATGTTTATCATTTCAAGACAATGAGCATAATCTATTAAATGACCATGTTTGATTAAGGTCAAGGTCACATATTAAGGTTAAAGTAACATTAATTTCTTGATTATTCCTTTTTGTGGCGGGGGATATAGCTGTCTTTTACACTGCCTTGTTCCATCTTATTAAATCGATGGTTGGACGCAAAACTGTTTTAAGTTCTTCTTTATTTCTTATAAGTTACTGCAATTATATGGTCAACCCTCGATATTGAGAAGCCACCTTTACACTTGTTTACTTTTCTGATTTCACAGGTCAACAGTAGGAAGGATAAGAGAGTAACAGACGTGCCAGATTATTTCATATTGTCACTTCTTTCCCTTGTAATATTTATCCCAACAGGACTTGTTGCCATTGTCAACAGTCTAAAGGTAGGTTCAAATGTCTTTAATTGCATTTATTACATGAATGTGTTAACAGTTCTGTATGTCGTCATAGTTACGGATAATCTTTTACCATGCAGAAATGATTTTCTTTAAATATTACATACGCTCAGATAAATGCAAATTATTTGTTGATTTTACACAAAAGATAAAGAGATGTTTGTAAAGCACAAATGACCCCATTCATATAGATGTAAAACTGTAAGCAACATAAAGGTTGTCGTAACCTTGACCTATGACGGATTGACCTCAAAGCCTAAACAAAGTCAACTTGAGCGAAAAACCATCATGTAAAGTTTGAAATGCCCTGACATTTTCGGCTGGAAATATTTCCAAGACACGTGTAACTGTAACTTTGAACTTTGACAAATGTCGTTTTTCATTATCACCATTAATCATCAAATGAAGTGTTAAGAATATGTACGACCTAGCTTTTCAATCCTCGTCCTTACGAACTAACATAAATCTACCAACATCAGTAAATCAAAATACCCCTTCTTTTGCGATGGCCAGAACGAGCGAAATAATCATGGATGCAAATATTCAATTTCCCCTACATGACAATGGCAAAGTTTTTGGCAGGAATGGAATGATCGACGGATGCAACTTAATGTATTAGTTCAGCCTCGTTTATGTAAAACCGGTCACGGATGGATTCATCGATTGCACGGGACTTCTGTCTCTTACTCTGTTAATGCTCTCTTTGGTATATCTGTATTACCTATTCCAACTTAAATGGGATTTAAGGCAGTACATGGTATAAAGGTCAAGATTGTTTTGTATGTTTCAGCCAAATGTTTACCTGGATACATTTCAGGTGAGGAGGGCACTACAGCTCGAGGATACTAAGAACGCGATTGAAGCCTCCAACTGGGCATTACAACATTCACTGACATCAGTATTTGCTGGGCCGTTATTAGCTTGTGTTATGTTTCTTGTTGTGTTTTTACCGATGTATCAAGCAAAATGAAAAAAGTTGTATTTTGTTATATTTTCTGTTGAGTTGCTTGGAACATCAACAAACCGCCAAGTACTCCTACTTAAAGTGACATTATGCGCATGGTTACTTATAAGTATTTTTTCATTTATAAAAACATTTTGGTTGCTGTGCATTTAAATTAAATTAAGATTATGCCGCATTTATTTGTTGGTGCTTTAGATACAAAAAAATCGGCTGATAAAATGATAGTTGAATGTGTCGTTGTTGATTGGTGTTTCGGCAGTGGAGGGGCAACTCCTGCATCAGTTGTGTTTTTTTTTTTTTTTTTTTTTTTGGTTTAAAAAAAAAAAAAAATTTTTTGAAATTTTTTTTTTATATTGGTAGCGGGAAGAGTTTGCTTTGTAAAGTTTTTTTCCTCTACATTTTTCACCCATTTTCTATTTGGAGGTATTTAATTTAATACTTTCTCTATCTTGTGGATTTTAATATCTACCAGAAGTTTTGGAGATAGTTTTGATGATTCAAGTTTATTGGTTAAGTGTCAATGTCGTAACCTTGTCGTATATTATGATGTCACGACCAAATATGACGTCATGCTCACAAACTTTTTTAGGTAGAAAAAATGTTATATATTAGGTTATATGCGTTATATTCTTGAAAGAATATGATTTTTTTTTAAATTGAAATTTCCATTTTATCTAACGATATTTGTAAAGATCTAAATACTTGATGTGCAAATTAATTATAGAATACATTTATGTTGGGTTTGAAAGGTGTTCCTTTTTTATGGCGAAATATGCATGTAGTGATTCAAGGCAACATGTTTATGATTTATAAGTAGACATATAGACTAATAGTGTGAATAACTTAACAAAGGGGGCAAAACCCTGAAATATAATTGCTGGAGTTACATTATTTTGTTACAGATGTCACGACAAACCAGTGTTAGTATCGTTGATCCAGCTTTCATGTGAATTCAAGCGATTTGAGATATTCACAAGACCCTGTATCCCCAATCATTGTTTGAAATTTCCATGAATTCTTAATAAACAAGGGGAGATAATTAAACGGAACTAAAATGACGGTTTCTGGATTACGTATTTTCTCCCGGTGTCTCACATTATCTACGATGTTCAAACCATTCATAGTATAAAACATGCTCTAGACTAGAACGTGTAATAAATGCGAATAATTCCAAAAGAACATTTAATAAAGGCGGTGATATTCAATATAAAAACTTTGAAATTATATTTATCTGAAAACTTTTGTAAAACTTTAATTGAAATTACACACTGTATGGCCTGCACAACGGGGCGGGGGAGGGGTAAGGGGGGGGGGGAGTAACTTTTATTCCTTATTATTTCGTCAGTAAAAATGACCGGCATTGAATAAAGTTAAATTACTCTATATTACTGATATTAAGTCGTTTTGACTCATTATTCTCAAGAAATGGTGCTTAAATATTTATTAGTTCATTTTCATTTCTAAAATTGTAAAAATATAGGGGTGCGGACAATACACAGAAGCTTCCTACTTTCCGGATATTATGGTAAATATAACCAGATAGGTTTCAATATAGCAAATGTTTCTTTTTGCAAATGTTAGTGATAGTATCAGTAAGATAACCGTGTACGCGTTTACAAAAAAAAGAATTAATTCCTTTCATTCTAAGGGTTCTGATATGAATGATCCTTGTAAGCAGTTGTTATACCTCTATGACTGCCACTGCTACCAGTTATGACATATGTGAGAAGTTTGCCAGTTTCTTACGGAGGAACAATGTCTTGTACTTTTCCTTCTTAGGATCGAAAGTGAGTTTGGTAAACTGAAAAACTGTTGAAAGGCGAAGCAAAGAAACATTTGAATAACTGTTTTCCAGTCACATCGACAACGCCTGGGCACAATGTCTATACTGAATATTATGGCCAAGTTTAACACTAGTAACAAGTTATATCACTCCTGACACTTGGTTTTTGCCACCATGGAATTGCAGAAAGTTTGCTAAATAACAGTTGGTCTCAGAACATCATATAATGTTACTGTTCCATGTCATGGTGTCAGGAAGAGTTTTAAAAGTTGAAATTACACGGTTTTTATAGAGCATTATAACCTTGACAGGGATATTTTGTAAACTTGATGTTCACGTGGGATAGTACATCAGTACATATTGCATTTCTTTTTAGCTTACCTGAGTACAAAATGCTCAAACATAAGTTATTGTGGTCGCACGACTGTCTGTCTGTCTGTCTGTCTGTCTGTCCACGTTTATATTATGAACACTCTGAAGACCATAATTAAAGGCCATTCATCATGAACATTGGTCAGAATGTTTGTCTGGATGATCACTAGGTCAGCTTCGAAACTGGGTCACGTGGGTTCAAAACTAGGTCACCAAACAAAATATTAGAGAAACCTTATGGGCACCCAGTTTACCCCTATCATCACGAACATTTTTAAGAATGTTTGTCTTAATGATTTCTCGGCCAAATAACAATATGGGCACATGTGATAAGAAACTAGGTCACAGCGCCGAATCATAGAAAAACCACGTGAACATTCTATCAGTCACATTTTACACCTAATCGTCATTAAAAGTTGCAGAATGTTTGTCTTGATTAACTTTGTCAATATGTAAGTGAGCCACGTGGGATCATAAACTAGGTCCCGGGTGGAATCATAGAAATAAACTTGTGAACACTAGAATCCACATTAGACCCGCAATTATCATGAAAATTGTTAAGAATATTTGTCTTGTCTTTACCAATAAATACAATGTATTACTGAAAGTTCATGTATATTTCATTTAGAGAACATTGGTTCTCACCAAATGAAATATTGAGAAGTGCAATACACGTCTGTAATATATTGTCGAAAGTGTCTGAGCTTTGTTTGCAGAGTTCAGTTAAAGCTAATTTGTTAATTTTCTTTTTCGAACTTACTGGTTCTTTCTATACTTTGTCCGGTGATTTTACGCGTTTATGACTTCTATACCAATACTTTCATGTCTTATGCATTGTTTATATGAAATATTTCATTTGAAAACGTGCTACGTCATAAGATAAAACATACAAAGTAACATAACGCAGGCACAACACAAAGGATTGAACAAAGAAGTAGGTTGAATACGTGGTAATCGCCTCTCATTGGTAACGACGGGGTGGTGGGCATTTTCGATATGATAATAATCAAGATATACAGAAATATAAATGCCAAAGTGATGTCTGGACTGAGTGAAGAAACGTAAATGAAACTAGCTACATGTACAATGAAAATTGCAAACAGTCCGCATAAAAGTCTCCAAATTTTGGCATTATTTGTCTTGTTCGTATTCATACGGATATTTGTCCCTAATTTGATACGACGTATAAAACCCAGAAACGCTTACGGTTGAATAGATTTATTTGTCTTAGAAAAAGTACAGATCTTTTCAGTAATTTATAATGTAACGATTTGTTTATTAATCAGTTTGTTTTGTTATTAATTATTCAATATTCCTCCTCCTCGCATTCTTCTTCTTCAGAGTCTGCACCGACCTCCTCATAGTCCTTCTCTAAAGTGGCTAAATCCTCACGGGCCTCAGAAAAATCACCCTCTTCCATACCCTCGCGGACATACCAGTGGACGAAAGCTTTCTTGGCATACATTAAATCAAACTTGTGGTCAAGACGAGCCCAGGCCTCGGCAATAGCTGTTGTATTGCTCAACATACAGACAGCACGCGACACCTTGGCTAGATCCCCACCTGGCACAACAGTTGATGGCTGGTAGTTGATGCCGATCTTGAAACCAGTTGGACACCAGTCGACGAACTGGATAGTTCTCGTGGTCTTGATGCAGGCAATGGCATCATTGACGTCCTGGGGGACAACATCACCTCTGTACAACATACAGCAGGCCATGTATTTGCCATGGCAGGGATCGCACTTCACCGTCTGGTTGGGTGTCTCAAAACAGGCGTTTGTGATTTCAGCAACAGACAGCTGTTCATGGAAGGCCTTCTCGGCGGAGATTACAGGAGCGTATGTAGCCATCGGAAAGTGGATACGTGGGTATGGCACCAAGTTGGTCTGAAACTCTGTCAAGTCAACGTTGAGAGATCCATCGAATCTCAAAGAAGCTGTGATCGAGGAGACAATTTGGCTGATTAATCTATTTAGATTGGTATATGTTGGTCTCTCAATATCAAGATTACGGCGGCAGATGTCGTAAATGGCCTCATTGTCAAACATAAAGGCACAGTCGGAATTCTCAAGAGTTGTGTGCGTAGTTAGGATGGAATTATATGGTTCAACGACAGCAGTCGACAATTGTGGAGCAGGATAGATCACAAATTCCAACTTGGTCTTCTTTCCGTAGTCTACTGATAGACGTTCCATGAGTAATGAGGTAAAACCAGATCCGGTACCACCACCAAAGGAGTGGAAAATCATGAAACCTTGAAGACCCGTACACTGGTCAGCCATTGTACGGATTCTGTCGAGTACACTGTCGACGATTTGTTTACCAACGGTGTAGTGACCACGAGCGTAGTTGTTGGCGGCGTCCTCTTTACCTGTGATGAGTTGTTCGGGGTGGAACAACCGCCGGTAAGTACCAGTGCGAACCTCATCTAGAAGAGAGATATTGGACATGTGTTTATTTGGGCCATGAAAAGCTTCATATATACCAATGTATATTTACAGCAATAATATGTTCAAACACAACTTACATTTTCGTAAGAACGCAAACTTTCAAAACATACCAGCTTCAACAATACGTGTTTTCTAACGATGTAGAACGATTGTGAGATAGCAGATAAAGCAGATGATAGACAATCTTACCAACTACGGTTGCTTCCAGGTCAACAAACACAGCTCTAGGTACATGTTTCCCGGAGTCAGTCTCACTGAAGAAAGTGTTAAAGGAATCGTCGCCGCCTCCAAGAGTACTGTCACTTGGCATCTGACCATCGGGCTGGATCCCGTGCTCCAGACAGTACAACTCCCAGCAGGCGTTACCTATCTGGACCCCGGCTTGGCCAACATGGATGGAGATACACTCGCGCTGTAGATAATAATATATTGCCATGTCATTGACGATTCAATACTTATTCTTATCCCCCTGCCAAGGCGGAGGGGATATGGTAACAGGCTCCGTGCGTGCGTGCGTGCGTCCGACCGTTTGCCCGTCCGTTCGTCCGTCTGCCACACTTTTGTCCGGAGCATAATCACAGAGTACGAACTCAAACTGTATCCAACCGGAAGTCGCCACCGAATAGGCATACAGTAACTGTTTTCATTTTTACCGTGTTATTTTATTTCAAGTTTTCAAGCAAGAATAGGGAGAATACTGTACAGTGTATATTCCGATTTTATTTGATACAGAGATAATACCATGTTTCAGGAAATATCAAAGTTTATATTGCATAATTGTCTATCGTTGAAAAACGTAGGAAATAGTTATAAAAGATACTTCAGTTGTTCTAAAATTGTGATGTTTTGTCAATTTATTTCTTCCCAAGATTCTTAAGCGAAATTTAGTAGCCACCATTTGCTACAAGGATGTCTAATTCGTAGATAAGTTCCAACATTGAGTTCCATTTATCGCTGTACTTTTGAAGAAAATACCTTTTTTGTGGTACGTGTATCGATTTGACTGTATGCCTATTCGCCAAAAATAAGTTTATTTTCGCGTGTTAAAGAATCAGGAGAACGTAAAATCAATAAAAATAAAAGTTTAGTTTCATTGGAACAAACTATTATAAAAGTGCGTGTGTGTTTATTCTGTCACAAATGAACTTTACATTCTCAACATAATGTGGGATTGCAAAATATTGAAGACTATTTTTATGCTTTTTTCTTGGGACATGAGTTCGAGTCGTGGCTAGGTCAGATCCTTCATCGCTAAGAACAAGGCTATTTTTGCTTTAAATATCTTATAGTCCAATGTTTAATGATATGTGTCGACGACAGAAGATGGTAAGCTATGACACAATCATTTTATTTATTAAAAAAAGTCCCAAATTCAATAAACAACATAGAAATGTAATAAATGTGCATGTACACTTGGAGGCTTTTCTAACACAACACTTTTTAAAACCGAATTTCTTAGAAATGGTTCAAAGTATTGATTTGAAATTATGCATGCATTTATTTGGCCATATATATATATATATATGCCAAAATTATTCCACCGTGACGGTCCAGTAGCTTTGCACCTGGGCTGTGCACAATTTCTGCACTTTGCACACGGAAAAATTGGCGGGAAAGACTAATTGGTTATTTGCTCATTCACCTTTTCTACACGCCTGGGCACGCCGAAAAACACATAACTTACACTGCCCGGGAACGATGTCGCGCAGTCGGCATGTTTAAGACAGGCCAATCTTTTAGACACGTATCAAAGTTAATCGATTTTTATTAGCATTGTTATTTTCCAAAATTCATATTGCAATATTCATGATTGTAGAAAAAAACCATATGCATTCTATCCTTTTTCGGATGAATCTCGCAAATCATAATGATTGCTGCTGTAGGTTTTGGAGTACCGTGATATAGGATACGTACCGTGCTTTCTGAATCATAACCATTTCAATAAATTCTATAGAGTGACACATTTTGTTTACATACAAAACATTTACATACAGAAATGCAAATTGTTCATTTAAATACAAATTAACATAGTTACCTTTCCACACCATATATTTCGAACGTTAAACTGCAATTAAATCCATCCACAAATAAGCAAAATAAATGCATTTGAATGATGTTGCGTTACAAAAGTCTCCAAGTGTATATAATTACAATAACTGAAGCAGTCAGTGCATTTCAAAGTCATTTTTAAATACATACCATGTTTAGAAGAAGGGATTAGATCAAATTCATTTAAAGACAGGTTTATCATAATCAAGTTAAAAAGTAGAAATTTTCGGTCTTAAGATGAAAGAAAATAAAGCATCTAAAATGTGTTTGATATTTGGCAATACTCGCGACCAACAGAGTCAATCTATAAATGCAACGTCCGGAAAGAAAATTGAGTGTCATGACAATCTTTGTCACGCCAGAAATACTCTATTATAGACGGTTCCTGGTCACGCTAACAATTTAAGTTTTCAAACAGAACTGTTAAAAGGGTCCTTTCATAAACAGTTACCATTAATTCCGATACTCTTCAATCTACTGCGTTTTACTCCCTCAAGAAAATAGGAAGAGTCATAGGTAGGACTATATATATACAAAGCTCATTACTTAAAACAATTGAATAACTTTGAAACAAAACAATGGTAGCGGAAATCAGGAATTGCGTTTTTAAACCAATATAACACTTGTTGCGTTCTGTGCAACTATTGTACAGTGCTTTTACGTTTATCATACAGAAAATAGTTTTGTGTTTTCGAATAGGCATACAGTGCATATTTTTGAATACATGTAACTAACAACAGTATTTTGACACATTCCTTATGTTTTTACCAGTAAGTAGGGTTGTTCCCACTAAATTAATGAATGATCTTACTGTAAACAGCACTTTTGAGGCAAATAACTCTCTTTATTTTTCATCATAAACCATTTTTATGACGAATGCTCTAATTTACCACAATGTTTTGATTTTTTTTTCCAAATACATATAGATATTTTGAAAACAGCCACGTCAGGCAACACCCACATCAAATTTAACCACTTTACGATGTAAAAAGATAAATCACACTTACAATGATGTCCCAATCCCTGCTTAAAAACTAGAAATAAAGGTAACGGTAAACTTGGTAAAAAATGAAAACAGTGACTGTATGCCTATTCGGTGGCGACTTCCGGTTGGATACAGTTTGAGTTCGTACACTGTGATAACTAACCATATTTATTTTAATTTTACACACAGACAGAGGACATTGTGAGGAAGTGCAGTGAACAAGAACCTTAGCTCTAACTTGTCCTATTTTTGAATTATCTCCCTTTATTGGGTGTTCTTGTCTGTCGGGACATAACTCCTTAATACTGAATTGAATTGATTCAAATTTCATACTGGGTGGGTGCGGTCAGAACCTAACCGCTCCTCATTTCATATAACACTTTTTGTCCGAAACATTATTCTAACAGTATTCAAGGGAATTTGTTTAAACTTTACACAAAGTTAGAGGACATTGAGAGAAAGTACAATGTACTAAGACCTTAACTCTAGCTTTTCTTATTTTTGAATTACCTCCCTTCACTACCTTTTCTTATTAGGGCCATAAGTAGAGGACATTAAGATGCAATGCATTGTCCAATATAACCATTACTCAAATCTCCTTTATTGATTTTTCTCATATAACGTTTGCGCAAAGCATACGATTTCAGATTTTTAGAGTAGAAGTGTGACATTAACACAAAGAAAGTGCAGGTGAATAACTCTCAACACGTTGTAATTACTAATATTGTATTAAATTAGAACCCATACCATTCCTCTATGCTCAAATTTCTTAGTCATAGAAAGAGCACTCAGCGGGATGATGGCCATGTCTAACATCATGGCTCTTGTTATTATATGTCCCGATAACAAATTTTAACTATAATTATTATAATTATTCATTGTTCTGCAATTATTCATTATTCTGCAATTATTCATTATTCTGCAATTATTCAAATTGCGATTTAGAATAATCATTCTGTGTAATTGTATACATACAGCTCTACCTTTTTTAAATCTGAGAGATGATCAAAATTCCGGAAAACAAACTTTAATAGTAACTAGATGGGTGTTCAGTAGAACACTTGTGTCACCCTCTTACGCTTTGTCAGAATAACCAAAAATTTTGTGACAAAATCTAAGTACAAAAAGGGGCATAACTCTGTCAAATATGACCTTGACCAACACAATTTGGCGGCATCACGACCCTTATGTCATAAGCAATGCGATTTGAAAGTTATATGAAGAAATCTTAAGTAATGGCAAAGTTATAGCCAACGTTAAGTTTTCGTGACAAAATCTGAGTACAAAAACGGGCATAACTCTGTCAAATATGACTGACCTACAAAATTTGGCGGCATCATGCTCTTTTTGTTATAAGCAATAATATTGTAAAATATGATGAAGAAATCTTAAGAAATGGCAAAGTTATAGTCAACGTTAAGTTTGTGTGACGGACGGACGGACAAAGCGATCCCTAAGGGCGACACAAAAAATATTGTTTTCATCGTGATAGTTTCAGGTTGAAGAAACCAGTTCAAACTTGTATCCATTTAATGCTAAAAATACAGCATCTGCACTTTGTCAGTGTGTTTAGTTTATACTAATTTATTTTAGCTCGATCGTGAAGAAAGCTTGTGTTTGAAAAAAAATAGCAAACATTTATAAAACATACGTGAAGAAGATTAAGTGGTGTGATTACTACTGTAACAGTTAAAACTAAGTCTTAATATTTAAAAAAAATGACTTACCATTTTGAAGATCAGACAGTTTCCTTTACGACGTTAAGCTGTTACAGAGGAAAAAAAGGTATGGACTGTTGCTCTAATTTGTATACTTCACGTCAAAAGCAATTTCTTCAGTTTACAGCTACCTGCAGTGGGCTGTATACGATATCGAAACGCGATACTTATTCCTTATTAAACATAACAATCTATGTAAAATGATATCGAGAATTATTGTAACTTATGGGTTTTAAAAATTAATGTATCAAAAACCAAAGCAATGGTCTTCGAAAAGGGTAGACATTCATGTTATAATTTTCGCCTATACAACGAGTTAATTGAAACGGTAAGCTCCTTTAAGTATTTAGGAATGACGTTTTTCAAAAACGGAAATTGGTACCGTACACAAAAATGTATTGCCCAGCATGCTTCAATTGCACTCTATACTCTGTTTAGTATTCTCAACAACATAGAGCTACCGGTTGCTCAAAAATGTAAATTATTCGATACATTGGTCTTGTCAATTTTAAATTTCGGATCAGAGGTGTGGGGAATGCATGAAGCGACAGATGTAGAACTTGTTCATAGAAAGTTTCTCAGACGTGTTTTAGGCGTTAAAAGGTCAACAAATCTTGAAGCACTTTACGGAGGGTTAGGAAGATTACCATTGGCTATCTACCGTAAAATAAACATGATTAAGTACTGGGTTAAATTATTAAAGCACAGTGAATCATCTCTGGTAAAGAAAATATTTTTGATGTTAAAAACAGATACAGATCTTACCCAAACATATAGAGGCACAAATTGGGCTTTCCAGGTAAAAAATATTTTACAGGAACACGGATTCAATTACCTGTGGGGTCAACAATTTGAGTTGGACATTATTCCATTTGAATTAATAAAACAGAGAATTATTGATGTATTTTTACAGAAATGGTACTCAAATATTAATAACTCTAGTCCTTTACAATCTTACTGTATTTTTAACTATGAATTTGAAATGGAAAAATATCTAGAAGTATTAAGTGATAGCAAACATAGAAGTGCCTAGCGAGATTCAGAACCTCATCACATAATCTACAAATAGAAGCTGGGCGATACTCTAATATCCCAAGAGAAGATAGAATCTGTTTATCATGCAGTATGAAAATATTAGAAAGTGAATATCACTTTCTATTAGTCTGTCCTAAATACCGTGATATATGAAACAAATACTTTAAGCGTTATTACTGTCACCGGCCGAACTTAAAGAAGTTTGAAAAACTTATGTCTTCAAAGTTCAAAAGTGTTATTTTTAGTTTGTCAAAATACATAATTATATTAAATGTATTATGTCATTTTCAGGCATAGAAACTGTTTCTATATGAAATAATCTACATACAAAAAGCACGCATATCTTTTGTAAACATTATAATATGCACAAACCATTGTTTAATTTTTAGGGAAGACTTCTTTTGATAATAACGATTTTAACTTGCAAAAGTTGTCTCCCTTGGATATCATAAGTATATGTATACATACATCACAAAGCGACGATATCGTACGATATCGATACGATCTATATTCTATTGTTTTCTCTCCTAACAAATGCGTTGATTTTTATGTGACAATCAGTAGCATCTGATGTGAACCTGTATTCACACGTATTTAAACTGTTGCTCTTCTGCAAACAGTTTTTCATTTTATCTGTACCACAATATTGTGTTCATTGTTATAGGCTATAAGCGTTGTATTATGCTTTATGCTAAATAAACTATTGAATTGAATTGAATTGAACATTCAAAGCCGAATAAGTAACAGAAGTGATACCGCCGGTGACACGGACAGTGTCTTCGACATTCTTTCACATTACTAATGTTTAACAGTTTTCAGGCAAAACAAACCTAATTTAAGCTATTACAGAGAGTAATTATGAAAAAAAATGCAAAATGTCGGATAAGTAAGAGGAGAGTGATCGCCGTTGACACGGTCAATGTCGTCGTCATTCTTTCACATTACAAATATTTAACAGTTTTAAGGCCAAACAAACCTAATTTAAGTTGAAACAAAGAGCATTTTAGAAAAAAAAGTCGATTAAAAATTAAGTAACTGGTTATTTAATTCTGATTGAAAGCCGAATAAGTAACAGAAGAGACACTGTTTGTGACACAGAAAATGTCGTCGTCATTCATTCACATCACCAATGGTTTAACCCTTTTAAGGCCAAGCAAACCTAATTTAAGCTTTTACAAGAAGTTTTGAAAAAAATGAAAAAGGTCGAATAAGGAATAAGTGACTGGTTACTTATTCCTTTTTCAAAGCCGAATAAGTTACAGAAGAGTTATCGACGGTTAAACGGACAGTGTCGTCGTCATTCATTCACATCACCAATGGTTTAAACCTTTTTAGGCCAAGCAAACCTAATTTAAGCTATTACAAAAAGAAAGTTTTCTAAAAAAATGAAAAAATCGATTAAGGAATATTAAGTACTTATTTCTTTTTTTCATAAATGTTCTTTGTTAGAGCTTAAATTAGGTTTGCCTTGCCTTAAAACTGTTAAATATTGGTAATATGAAAGAATGACGACGAAATCATCCGTGTTACCGGCGTCATCTCATCAATTTATTCGTCTTTGAATAAGATCAGGAATAACTAGCAAGTAACTTATTCCAAATTCGACTTTTTCATTTTTTTAAAAGAAATTCTCTTTGTTAAAGCTTAATTTTCACTTCATTTGCTTGGCCTGAAAACTGTTAAATATTGGTAATGTGAAAAAATGACGACGACTAAGTTTTTTTTTACATTTTTATGATTGCGGTACACGAAGCTATAATTGCGATTCGTGAAGATGTGACTGTGATACACGAAACTATGATTGCGATTCAGGGTTGTGATTGAGATACACGAAGATATGATTGCGATTCGTGAAGTTGTGATTGTGATTCAGGAAGTTGGGATTGTGATACACGAAGCTTTCATTGTGATACATGAAGCTATGATTGTGATACACGAAGCTATGATTGCTTTGCTCGATGCGCTGAAAGAAAGAAGTCAATCTGAATAATTATTGGGATGTTAACCTCTTTGGGATAAGCGATGTTATTAAAGGAAACAGACACACTATCAATTGTTTATGCCCTTCCGGGTTTATTGTCATCATATGGAAAATATTTAAATGATTATGTCGGGGGCTAACTGCGAAAATCTCAAATCTGCGTCTGTTTCGATTCCTATACTTAGTGCAGTCTGGCGGTCAATGTAAATATTTTTGGACCGCTCATTTTTACCAAAAGTATACAGATCCGTTTATTGTACATATCAATCACTGGGTATCACCTGTCAATTAGACTCGGTATGTTCACTAGAGCAACATATTATCTATATTATATATAATCAAAAGCCTTTAAACATGACTTATAAATTCCATGTAAAAAAGTCGACGATGGTCTGTTGAACATGTAAGAAAACATAAATTCAAGTGTTTATTTGATATATACTGTCAGTGAGTGAACTTGGGGAAAAGATCAGCAACACTTCAATAGAGAGGTTAATACTCGTGGGTTTTTTCGAGCCCTGCCGTATACTGAAAAAAACTGTTTTTATATGTCACTTTATACCTGGGGTTAAAGATATTATTCAATACAATCTACATCAGATCTAAATTTTATATGGGCTGACATTAAGAATTATTCTAAATAGCTTCTGTTCCTTAACTTACGTTTAGAAGACCAGCGTATCTAAATTTGGCATGCTCAGACTGTCACTGTTGGCTCCCCGCCCCCTTATTTGAAAATGGTCTGCTCTATTTTGTAAAAAATTTTACAACTGTTTTTCACATTTGTCGAAAGTTTTTACATATGAGGAAACATTATTTCATTTTTGGTTCAGGGTTCCCGTTAGAGTTTCACATTTTACGGAAGTTTTACGAACGGGGTAAAAACTATTTCCTATTTGTGACCATGTCCTAAACATGACATTACTGAAACTTGGATATTATAGAAAATTCAAGTCCCAGCAACTAGCCTATCTGCCGCAATTTGTATTTTCTCTAATTGATATTTTTCATACAAAGTACAATTGCCACCATACAACCGATGGGTATTCGAGTATTGGTCTCAGAAAAGCCATGTAAATTTGGTTCAGGCGTGAATTGGTATTCGAGTATTGGTCTCAGAAAAGTCATGTAAATTTGGTTCAGGCGTGAATTGGTATTCGAGTAATGGTCTCAGAAAAGTCATGTAAATTTGGTTCAGGCGTGAATTGGTATTCGAGTAATGGTCTCAGAAAAGTCATGTAAATTTGGTTCAGGCGTAAATTTAAATTTCATAATTCTATCGTTTTTCTATAAGTTATTTCATTATTCTATATTAAGAGTATGTTAAGTGTTATTGGGACTCAAGTTCAAATTTGAAAAAAAATACAATATCCTAAGGAGATAATTTAAAATGGAGATTGTTAAAACCGTTTACATTTATGTACAATCCGGCAATTTTTGGCAGCAAATGATCGACGGGTACAACTAAATGTGTTTAGTTCAGCCTTGTTCATGTAAAACCGGTCACGGATGGATTCATCGATTGCGCGGGTCTTCTGTCACTTACTCTGTTAATGCTCTCTTCGGTATATATATCTGTATTTAATGGGATTTTTAGTATCACTGTTAAGGCAGTACATGGTATAAAGGTAAAGATTGTTTTGCATGTTTCAACCAAATTTTTACCTGGATACATTTGAGGTGAGGAGGGCGCTACGGCTGGAGGACACTAAGGACGCGATCGAAGCCTCAAACTGGGCATTACAACATTCACTGACGTCCATATATGCTGGGCCGTTATAAGCTTGTATTATGTAACTTGTTGTGTTTTTACCGATGTATCAAGCAAAGTGAAAAAAAGTTTTATTTTGTTATATTTGCTGTTGAGTTGCTTGTTACATCAACACACCGCCTTACTCGTGTTCCCTATGTAATCAATTATGGTTCAAAAGTAACAAAATTAAGCACAACTTAACAAAGGCGACCTGAAACGGCAGTATATTACGAAAGACCAATGGTGACATTTCAACTTCAATCTTTTACGATTTTAACATAACAATTTCACGATTCACGATTCGACGATTTCAACATCACGATTTCACGAATTTCGTATTTCACTATTTTACTTCACAACTTCACGAATTCACGAAATCACGATTTCACGAATTCAACTTCCTGATTTCACGATTTCTCGATTTCAACTTCAAGGATCCCTGATTATGTTAATATGAAGCACAAGCCATACTATGATAACCTTCAAATAGTGTGACTTTATACTGAGTCATCAGGTTTTTTTTATACTGGTTTATTTAAACCACAGGTACTTGGATTATGGAGCCCCAACCCGATTGGCAGGCATAATTTTACCACTCAAGTACATCTACGGCCATACAGTAATCAAAAATAAAGTTATCAAAGCAAGTTGTAAAATCTCAAATTTTTTACTAAACAGCTTCATCGTGAAAATCACGACTATGCCGCGGTTATCAACTTGTATTTTCGTCGTTACGCAATAATATCACATGTAATGCAGAACATATTTATTTTCAAAATCATAAGATAAAGTTCTAGATAATCATCCTAGATAATCATCTTTCTTTACAGTAACACTCTCTGTATGTACTAAGTCAGTAAGAAATAACAATTAATCAGAACGCACAACATGTTTCGATTTTGGACGTCTTATGTGCAGTAAATTACATTTAATATTTTAATAAGCAAGTAAAGTGACGTCCGCTAAACGTAGCGCGTAACGAAACGTGACGTACGGCGCAGATTAAGACCAAGGCTCACAATGTTAGTAATTTCAGGGTCTGTTCTTATGTTGTTTTCCTATATAAATGATTTGTTACAAGCTTTGTTTGCTGTCCAAGGATTGTTGTAATAGCCCATGGCTGAAGAGCATGTGAGGTTCATTATGAACAACCCACGGACAAATAACACTACATGTATATGATGACTTATTGACAACACATTAATTAACGATCACATGTACTCACAATGTTAGTAATTTCAGGGTCTGTTCTTATGTTGTTTTCCTATATAAATGATTTGTTACAAGCTTTGTTTGCTGTCCAAGGATTGTTGTAATAGCCCATGGCTGAAGAGCATGTGAGGTTCATTATGAACAACCCACGGACAAATAACACTACATGTATATGATGACTTATTGACAACACATTAATTAACGATCACATGTACTGATCATTCTAGCGAAGCTCTTTGAATATTATAATACTAAATTATAATGTTAAGGGAAAAATGTAAGACCACACTACTAGTGTCTGGCTCTTAAAGTGTTCTTCCAAAGCGAACTCTGATTGCAGGAATAAAGTCTTTAGATTACTATATGATACAACAACTTCAATAAAATTATGGCAAAGTTTGTTTGTCCTCCTCTTCACTTTCCTGAACATTTTTGTTCACACACAAGACAGGACATTATGGTATGCAGTTTTTCAGCGTAATATCGCATATAACTGCAGAGATCACCATCTCCACTGGAATTTTCCCGCACGTTTGTGACGTCATAAATAGGGGAAAATGAGCTTTAATATGAAAAAGCGAATTCGTGAAGTTGAAATCGTGAAATCGTGAAGTGAAATCGTGAAGTAAAATCGTGAATTCGTGAAATCGTATAATCGTGAAATATTAAAGTTGAAATGTCACCACCGGTCTTTTTGTATGTACAATTCATTATGATAAAATGATTACAGTGATTCATATTTATGTTTCACCATTTTTACATGTCACATTTGATTTAATACAAAGTCTTATTTTAGTCATGGAAATATTCAATTCATTTTATGTACTTATCCCAGTCTGCGTTTCAATTACTGTAAAAATTCCCTTCTTTTACTTTTAGTTCGTCTGCGTATATATAATTAAACTAGCCTGAATGGGCTGCGTTTGAGATAGTAAAGACGCAGACGTCAAAACGCAGTCTGCGTGATTTTCTGCATTATAGACAACCCCTATAATATATACCATTTCACTACCTGTTTGTTTCACTAATGGGTATAAGACGTCTGTTGAAATATATGTTCATATTCCTTCTTGCTAGTTGAAACAGAAGTAATGCACATAGTAGTTTGATGAGAAATGGGTAGAGCACATGAAGCTCATATAGATATGATACCAAAAGTTTCTTTTCCAATTATCATTCAACCAACTATTAATGTTATATTTTAAATCTCTTTTTTATTCGTTATTGATGCGCATGGCTGTATGAATAGGATATTGGAAACTTTAGGAAGAGACCAGGTTCTATTAGTAGATTCCACAATTTCCACTTTGGAACAGAATATCATTA
>JAFMSR010002127.1:0-24965 GCA_022818135.1 Saxidomus purpurata | reverse complement strand
GCCTTATTTATATGTAGACCAGTCTGGCCGTATATACATTTTTAGCTGGCAAAAAACATTCGATGATCAACCTATACAATGATCAGTAAATGTGATAGTGCTAATTTGTTTTAAAAAAAGTATGAGTTGTAAAACGAAGCATACCGATTTTAAAAGGTAGCTTTCCGTATGTGTTTAAACCGTCCAGGTACCATTTAACAGCTTCTGACACCATGACGGACGAGACATGGACCTTTGCTGCACAATTTCCATTCTCCGTCTCGTGGATTTGAAATAGTCCAACAACTTTTACATCTCCTTTAGTATGTATAGCATCTCCTACTGTTCTAGTAATTAACATTAATACAACTGTGAGTTCAGAAACTTTAGTCGTAAGAGTTTTCATATTTATTTTGAAAAACTAAAGGTAAAGTCATATGTGCGTTAGACTGTTTTTCAACAGGAGTTTGTTAAGTTTTAGCAGTTATAAGGTCTAAATACATTGTCTTTGTTTTTAATACCGACAAAAGGTATATTTTAAAACACAAGTCAGAGGCTCATAAACAAATACCTTAGACTTTTGTCCAACGTTATTTTGCTAAGTTTTAACAGTTATATTTTTAGGCGTATCAATAGGCTTTTCAGTCGACATGATAACCTTTGAACCTATTGTTTACAAATTGTAACCATTAACTCGGTTATAATTACTATCTACTACAGGATCACTGTGCGCAATGTAATCACAGGTATATTTGATTACAGGTCACACGTTAGGTTTTAGCGTTTCTATAATTGAAATCTCTAGTTTATTTGTTTACGTGTTTGTTAAGTTCCGCCTTCAAAAGTATATGAATTATGCAGGGACTGTCAACTTGATAAACAAAGCTCCCGAAATGTCGTATTCTTTATACAGCAGCATGGCATTTACGTATACAACACAATAACAACATTGAGCATCTGAACTAAAGTATAAACTCCTAACTAAAATCGGTTGGTAGATTATTCGGATGACTTTACTCATTTTTGATACATATATTTGTCTTTTTTGTTCGTAATTAATGAAGCAATGAAAACAAAGATATGACTATGGTTGTACATCACTGGGAATGCAGAGAAGAAACTCCACGAATCTAAGTCCTAAACTAGAGGGCCATGATGGCCCTATATCGCTCACCTGATAGCTAGAGCACTTAAGGAAGTCACTTATTGTTGAAGGAAGTCAGTGATTGCTAGGGAAAGTCACTGGTTGCAAAAATACACTAGTCGCTAAAAATCACCAGCTGTCGATGGCTGATAAGGAAATCACTATTCACTACAGGAAGTCAGTGATTGCCAAAGAGATCAACTGCTGCTAGTTGCGAAGGAAGTCAATGGTGGCAAGAGGATGCAAACGGTTGTCAAGGAAGTCAATGGTTGCTAGGGGAACTCACTGGTTGGTACAGGGCTAAGACGATGCTAAGAAAGTCACTGGTTGCTAAGGAAATCAATGGTTGCTGAGAAAGTCACTGGTTCCTAAGGAGGTCACAAGTTTTAGGGAAACTCACTGGTAACTAAGGGACTAAATGGTTGCTAAGGAAGTAAATAGTTGCTTAGGAAGTCACTAGTTCGTAGGGCAGGCCACTTGTTTTTAGGAGATTAAGATGTTGCTAAGGGAGTCAATGGTTGCTAAGGAAGTCACAGGTTACAAGGCGAAGTCACTGGTGGCTAGGAAAGTCACTGTTTGCTACGGAAACTCACTGGTTGCTAAGGAAGTATCTGGTTGCTAAGGGACAAAATTGTTGCTAAAGAAGTCAATGGTTGCTTACAAAGTCACTTGTTCCTTGGGGACTAAATTATTGCTAAGAATGTCAATGGTTGCTAAGAAAGTCACTTGTTTCTAGGGGAAGTGATTGGCAGATAACGAAGTCATTGGTTGCTAGCTGAACTGACTGTTAGGAGACTTAGTTGCTGTTAAAGAAGACAATAGTTGCTAGGGAAGTAACTGGTTGCTAGGGAAGTCACTGGTTGCTAGGGAACTCAGTTGTTGCTAAGTAAATCAATGGTTGTTAAGGAAGTCACTTGTTCCTAGGGGAAGTCACTGGTTGCTAAGGAAGTCACTGGTTGCTAACAAAGTCACTGGTTACTAAGGAAGTCACTGGTTGCTAGGTAAGTCCCTTGATGCCATAAAAACTCATTGGAGGCTTAGTAATTCCTTCAACCCTTTACTCTTTATACAGACAAGGGACCCCCAGGGCGGGGTCAATTTTGACCCCAGGGCTATGATCTGAACAAACTTAGTAGAGGTCCACTAGACAATGCTACATACCAAATATCTAAGCTTTAAACCGTGTGATTTTGGAGAATGTTTTTAAAGGATTTTACAAAGGTCTATGTAAAAAGGTAATCCACTGGGCGGGGACACTATTGACCCCAGGGGCAAAATTTGAACAAACGTTGTAGAGGTCTACAAGACAATCCTACATGCTAAATATCTAAGCTGTTGGCCTTGTGGTTTTGGAGAAGATTTTTAAATGTTTTCTTATATGTGACCATGCTGAGAAAATGAGGCCAAATGAGGAAAACCCACATTTTCTGTTTTTCTATATAAAAAATAATATATTCTGAAAGAGCACTAACTAAAAATTTCTGAAAAATTTCGGACATCTATCATTTAGTTTGTTACTGTGGACATTTTTCTAAGGCCACGTATTTGCGTGAATACAAAAACACCCCAAATCTCCAATTTTATGTTAAATGTTGGATATACTCTGACATAAAAAGAAATAGTTAAGTCAAAAGATATTTAGTGTAATACTGTTTTAATAGGTGCAAATGCATATATTAATCGATTATAAGTCTATGGTAAACAAGTGACCCCCGGGCAGAATCAATATTGATCCAAGGGGCCAGATTTGAACAGTGTGTGTGGAGGTCCACTAGGCAATGCCACATGCCCAATACCTAACCTCTGGGCCTTGCGGTTTCAGTTAAAGAAGTTTTTCAATATTTCCTATGTAAGTCTATATGGCATCCAGTGACACCTGGGTGAAGTCAATTTGATCCCAGGGGCATGATTTGAACAAACTTGTTAGAATTCCACTAGACAATATTACACACAAAATTTCTAAGCTCTGTACCTTGTGGTTTTGGAGAAGAATTTTTTTTTAAAGTTTTCCCTATGAAAACGTATGTAAAATCAAATGACCCCCCGGGCGGATAAGTTTTGACCCCGGGTCATTAGTTGAACAATTTCGGTAGAAGTTTACTAGGCAATGCTAAATGCCAAATATCTAAGCTTTCGCCTTTTTGGTTTCAGAGAAGAATATTTTTGAAGTTTTTCCTATGTAAAATCAAGTGAACCCTAGGGTGTGGTCAATTTTACCCGGGGTCAATATTTGAACAATTCTCGTAAAGGTCCACTAGGCAATGCTTTATGCCAAATATCTAAGCTCTTGGCTTTGTCGTTTCAGAGAAATGGTGCACATTTGATATTTTATTACATGCAAAGAGTTCAGCGCCTATGGAATTCAGTCACTAATGCTAGAAAACAAGGCTCTTGTACAACAGATTTCAGTCACTGACGCTAATCGAGGCTCGTGGGCAACATGTTTAACACAAGACCTCCATTTCATAAAGAGCCATCTAATCATGTAGCAAAACTTGTATCGCTACTTTATTCGCAACGACGGCTATTCCTATCTACTTATGCTAGAATCTAGATGAGACTTACAACAATACCTATCAAAGAACGATTGGAATGACCCTGCTTCTGTTTAAAACAAAATAAAGAAGACGTGGTGCTGTCAGTATTCTTCTAACAAAATAAAAAACAAGCTAAACCTGAAATCACTCATTTGATGATTTGTTTACCAGTACATACGGTGAAAGCTATTTAATTTACAGACCGATTCTATAGACAATCCATTACAATCTACAGGTTATGAGATCTATAGTAATAATATCTGCATACCTTTCACAGCTTGTAATAGGGTGAAAGCCAGTGACTCATTATATAAAATGATACAATATGGTAATTTCCAACATCTATTTAAAGAGATGCTTAATATGAAATTACACATTAGTTAGGTACAACTATTGAGAGAGGTAACTACTTTAAATGATACCAAGTAAGTGTATTTGTGTTACCCACCTTCACTTTTATATGATATTCATTTTATATTGACTGTGTTGTACTATCACTTTATAAATTGTACTACTCGTTGATAAAGGTTATGTAAATAAATATTGTATTGTTGGTTTGATATTGAATGCAAAGTTTGCTCAAAACTATTCGGTAAATGTGAAATGTTCTTTTGTCGTTTAAAATAACCCATATCGTTATTAACCTTTACATACCTTGTCCAAACGTTTTGTATATTTACTATATGTGCTGGTAGCCGATTATATTGAAAACGTTGGTAAACACGTCGAAGACGTTCTTTAGATTGATATATATTTTAAAGTGTAAACAAATTATTGTTCTGCTGAATTATATCCATTTATAAACTCAGTACAATAGACAAAACCAATACAGAACAAATCGAAATATTAAGCTGAAACCCTGGAAAGTCATCTTTGTTATCGAAGGTATAAAACTGCAATGTCCTTTGGATATGTTAAATACCTTACAATCGAATAATCGAACATTTTTCTTCGACAGATCTGGATAGAAGGCGGAAATCGGTTAAAAAACTTCGCTACCTACAGTTTAGGTGACTGATCGGTTTAGTTTCTGTGCGATAATGTTGTGTTTGAACTAAATGCAGTGTTATTTCTATTGATGTTGTGTTGTTTTATTTCTGATCATCTATTTTTTTATGTTTGGCTGTTATTTGCTGAAAATTCAGGCATTGCGTATGAGCAATATTTTGGTATCGTTGTCATTGATAACTTTTCCCAGGCATGTACAGCTCTCCCTAACGAGTTTACTGGTATCACTTAATCTAAAATTAAATGGCTGCAAAATGTGTGGAAATTCAATTATCAAAAGTAAATTATCGTTTGTACACCGGCATGGGTTTCTTTGAAATATTATATTTGTATATAGTCCTTAAAATTGACATATGTCAACGGTAGTTACTCTATTGATCTCCACGACCATGATCATCAAACGCTTCATTATTAGCAAAATGTCTTTCTTTCCTAGCATTTTCAAGGACTCCAATTTTATCCTTGCCATTCCTATGATAGTAATTACACTTAACTATCTCTAATATGTTAAATATATTATAATAAATCAATTAGCTCTATCATATTTGAATTACAACAAACAGTTTCTGATTTAAATATAGAGTTAAACATAACGTTAACTTAAACTGTGCATTCAAAACATTTCTATCAAGGATCTTGGTATTAGGTTTTAAATAGTAATGTTTAAAAAAGGTTGCAGGGCGGAGGTATAGGAGTTGGCGCTCTTGCAATGTTGAATGTTTTCTGATAATTAGTTAACTTGTTGTTTTTACCACATTTAAGTAAATTAATTGTCAGCGTGACTCGATATTTTGGATTTATTGAACGATTATTGTAAACGCCTGATTAACACTTTATTTAAAAGAGTGGGCTGGCATATTTTCCGCCCATCGTTGTCCCTATTCCGTTTCATGGTGCTTGCGCTGTTGTTTGTTTATTTTAGATAATCTCAGCCTCCTCGTGACAACTTTCATCCATTGACGAACCTCGGATATGTTCCACCCGTAAAAGAAACTCATTAATATTTATTGTTTTACGTCAAAATACGTCTATTAGGATATATATTTTTAAAATGATATTACCAGTGCCCATTTACCAAAAGTTACATCAAATCAAGTGTAACCGGTTTATAATGAATTACCTTATAATGTCCGGTCTCTGTTACAAAGGCTCTGGCAGTATAACTAAAATGTTTCTGGATTGTTTTAATCTTGTAAGAAAAGTAGTGGCCAGCTCTGTCAAAACAAGTTAAGGTAAAATATTTCGTATATAAAATAATAATTTAAAATAGATGGGTGTTCAGTAGAACACTTGTGTCGCCCTCTTATGCTTTGTCAGAATAACCAACAATTTTGTGACAAAATCTAAGTGTAAAAAGGGGCATAACTCTGTCAAAAATGACCTTGACCAACAAACTTTGGAGGCCCGACCCTTGTCTAAGCAATACAATTTGAAAGTGATGAGGAAATCTTAAGAAATGGCAAAGTTTAGCAAAAATCTAAGATAAAAAGGGGCATAACTCTGTCAAAAATTACCTTGACCAACAAACTTTGGCGGCATCATGACCCTTATGTCATAAGCAATACAATTTGAAAGTTTGATGAAGAAATCTTAAGAAATGGCAAAGTTATAGCCAACATTAAGTTTTCGTGACAAAATCTAAGTACAAAAAGGGGCATAACTCTGTCAAATAAGACCTTGACCTACAAAATTTGGCGGCATCACAACCCTTTTGACATAAGCAATACAATTTGAAAGTTTGATAAAGAAATCTTAAGAAATGGCAAAGTTATAGCAAAAATCTAAGTATAAAAAGGGGCATAACTCTGTCAAATATTACCTTGACCAACAAACTTTGGCGGCATCATGACCCTTATGTCATAAGCAATACAATTTGAAAGTTTGATGAAGAAATCTTAAGAAATGGCAAAGTTATAGCCAACATTAAGTTTTCGTGACAAAATCTAAGTACAAAAAGGGGCATACCTCTGTTAAATAAGACCTTGACCTACAAAATTCGGCGGCATCACAACCCTTTATCAATACAATTTGAAAGTTTGATAAAGAAATCTTAAGAAATGGCAAAGTTATAGCAAAAATCTAAGTACAAAAAGGGGCATAACTCTGTCAAATATGACCTTGACCTACAAAATTTGGCGGCATCATGACCCTTTTGTCATAAGCAATACAATTGTAAAGTTTGATGAAGAAATCTTAAGAAATGGCAAAGTTATAGCCAACGTTAAGTTTGTGTGACGGACGGACCGACGGACGGACGGACAAAGCGACCCCTATGTACCGCCTTTTCTCCGAAAGGGCGACACGAAAACTATCAAGTTTTCAGTTTCATTTTATATGTTGTCCTGGCCGTTGACCTATGTAGATAATTACAGATAATTTTGACATACATGTAATAAGTGACAGGTGTATACGCAACTTGTTGTCTTAAAACACAACACATATAATTCCTTAAAATACATATATCCTTTAAACCGTCACCCTTGGTCATGTGGTTCAGGAATTCGCCTTTGGAGCAGGGGTCCGTTCTGATAGGGTCGGTCGGTGAGCCGCCCTCTAGTTGAATACTGGTTACCATATGCCTACATGCCTGGTGTCACAAGCTTAACCTTTACGTCAAGAAATGTTCAGACAGTATACTTGGGTAAAAATACAAATTAATTCATTGTGGGAATTTTGATTCAGAATTTTACATGTACTTGATCCGTAATGATTTGTCGGCGAGTGTTTGCGGAAAATGCATAAATATAACAAACGGCAGATTTGGTAACCGTTTTAAGTTTTCAGTAGTTGTTGATATCATGCAATGCTAACACTCTTTATCATAGTTCAATGGCCTTTGCAAAGATTCATAGCTTGCTATTTAAAACATTATACAGAAAAACTAAAACAACTTAAAGAAGCAATGAATTGAAACAACGAAAAGAGAAAACAAAAAGTTTGGTAAATAACAGATACTTTATTTTGCTTATAAAAAAGGCACATAAACAAGAAAAATGATGAGAGCTTTTTTATGCTTTAAAATATAAACAACAGGATAAAACCTTTGGTAAAATATAAAGATTTGCAGAACGACAAATAATAATATCAAGCTGCGAGTTCAATAATGATGGAGTAATGTCAAACATTTAAGCATATTTGTGCAATAAAACAGAAAGCAATGAATTGATTAACGCATAGTAAATTGGCATACCTGATGATAATACAGTTGACATGGCATTCGACTTATCAAGCTTAACGAAAGTGGCTTCTCAGAAAAACTGTTCTAAAAGTTCCTTAAGAAAATTCAACAGATTCAAATACAGACATCATCAATCAAACCTTGATCAATATGTTCAATGCAAATGTAAACTATCAAGAAACAGAAAAGCAACAGTAAATTATACATGTAGTTCGCTTATGGCCGAATATATGGAAATATTCCGAGTAGGAAAACTTAAGTAAAGGAAAATGCTATGGCTAAATTTGCGTTTACAAAACTATACATTTAGATAATGCATTTTTTTTTCAGAAGAACATTATATGTGCATCGATAAATGTGTCAGTTGTGTACAATTGAGAGATCTTCAGTAATAATTCGACAAAAACTGTAAAACAATCGAAGGTAAAACACAATATATATATTTACGTCTAATATTTAGGTTATTCAAAACTGCATCTATTTTTATGGTATGTAAGTCTGGCTGACGGTTAGTTCTGTGTTATTTATTTCATCTTTACGACTCACTCGTCGATTGACAAGACTGTTAAAGTGGAATTATGCACATTGTTTAAAGTAAAAAGCCAGCTGAAATAGGTGTGTGTAAAAAGGGTAGAGGAAATAACAGCTTTTAAATCAATACACCAAACTCTTTCTGCTACCAGTACAAAATAATAAGCTTTAAAATATTACTTTTCGTATTTTGACTGGGAGAGTCAATTTAAGAAAAAAACAACTGCATGCAGGAGTTGCTTCCCTTCCACTGCAGAAATCTCTACCAACAACAACAATAACAAAGGAACTATTATTTTATTACACTATACACAAAAAGTAACTCCGAAGGGAGAATAATTATGAAACATTTCAAAAGTTCCCTCTTTACTAAATATTTCGGCCTACTGGCCTTCTTCAGTAGATGAAATACACAAATTGTTTTACATTTTCACATATAACGTTATATGTTAGCCAGTAGGTCGAAATATTTAGTAAAGAGTGAACTTTTGAATTGTTTTATTATTTTATTAGTCCATTTTTTTTAATTTCTAAAGCACCAACTTCAAATACTAATGCGGCATTATCATTAGTTTAACACATTTAAATGCACAGCAACCGAACATTGCTTTTACAAAACTATCACCAAAAAAGGTAAGATGAGCACAATGTCACTTTAAAAAAGATAATCATAAAAAGTAAACACATGTAAATCAGTTTTATATACCGTGGGGTCAGGAAGGACAAACTGATTTCAATTCCTAAAACAATGTTTTCGATGAAAATGTACTCCGGGCATTAAGAAAGTAATATCATATTACGTAATACTACAACAAACAGTTTCTTTCTACCTGTTATAGGCCTTTTATTGTGGTATTATGAAAACACCAAAACAGGTAAGACAGCTTTGTCAATACAAAAGATGTTTTCACATAGTTAATAATAACTAGTCATTGGCTTAGTGGTAACGGCGGTGAAATTGCATCATTTTATGACAAGGTCGTTGGTTCGAATCCCAGAATGATTCTTTTTTTTTTTTGGTCTATTTTTTCTAAATCCCTTTAAATTCTTTGATATTCAAGAGTTAACCCATTTCATGGAAATATTAACATCTGTTCTCGTAAAGTTCTAAATAGGAATGCGAGCAAGCATAAAATAATCATACATTTGTATAGGGTATGAAATATCTACAACAAAATCTGGCAAAACGAGTTCTGTATTGACGAAAGGTTTACATATTAGACATGATATAAATGAAAAATATCCAAAAAAGAAGAAAAAGAAAACAAAAAGATTCATGAAAAATAAATTCACTTGGATTCGAACCTGAACCGTCAAAACTACGATCAAATGTCACGCACTAACCAATTGAGCTTTCAGGCAATTATTATTTCCGCGATTGTTAACTATTTATGTGATATTCTCCATAACAAATACAGAGATAACCGTTTACCTGATTTACCTGTCAAGTTGAACCTAATCCTATGACGCGCTATCAAGTTATCATATGAGGACTATACAGAAAGTCAAGATAAAAGAAAACCAAACACATTCGCATTAATTTATCAAATTTGTTTATCTAAGTCATTAATAAACATACTGGAAATTAAGAGAAAAGTCAAAATAGAATATTCTTGTATTGTAAAATGTTCATTGAAACAAACTCGCTTCCATATAATATATTGTAAATTCTTTGTGACCAGTCTGAGTTGAAAAGTCAACAGATTTCCAAGATTTAGCTTAATTATAATCTCATCAGTTACACACGCATGCAATCCTCACATTTGATTGACCTTTTGATGCATATAAGAGCCCAAAATGCCAATGCAAAGAGTATTTTAATCATGTATCTGTGGTTTGAATCACACTAGCTCCGGATCCACATTCGGGAATTTTATCGAATGTTTCGCTTCCAATCGTCTCTTGTCTTGTCCCTCCAGATGAGTCACTACGCGGGATTGGAGTGAGATAAGTCTGATTTGCTGTAAGTATAAACAGAGGTAATTTAATACAAACATTATGTGATAATGAGCTAAGATATCGTATGCCGTAAAAGTATATGTTTTTATTGATCAAGAGGCCAAGGGGTTGCTTTGACTACAACCTTACCGATTCTCTGATTGAATTGAATATGAGATTTAGTATTGATTTAATTATCATTGTGTTTGCCATATATGAACCAATTTCTATAAATTTTCTTTAATCACTATAAAATACATCATGTCAAAAATACATAAAAAATAAATGAAAAGTAAGATCACCTTAGTATCAACATGGGTTGAGGTACAATTACACTTCTACACAGGTCATATGAAATAATCAAATGGAAAAAGTGGAATTAAATTATTATGTAAAATTGTAGGTCCTCACCCGCCACGGACCATTTGCACACTTCAGGACTATCGTTTAGCCTAACTTCTCTTAATTCTCTCTACGCAGATTCAAAAAATAATCATAGGAATATTTAACCAGTTTGGCTGTAGTTGAATATTTTTTGTAGGTTTCCTTCCGACATTGCTAAAGTTTTAAGCACTTAAGAGTTTATAGCTACATAGCTAAACATAAACGGATTCGTGTTCATGAAAGTGCTGTAGAAACTAACAATATTTAATTATGGTAAAAACTTATAAAACTTTAAATGCCCCATCTTCCAAGAAAACTGTTTTCTTTAAGATATGTTATTGTCACGACTAACTCTTGGTTTATTTAAGGACATTTTACATATTGTTTCATACAAGTGGATGACAAACAACAATACTCGGATTTTTAAAACATAGTAAACATTACCGAAGATAAACGATAAAAACACTGGTAGGTACGCTTATATTGTAGTTATTCAACGATTTAAAGAATTGCAGAGCTACCTGCAGCCAACGCTGCGTAGTAATGATCGTAGAAGACCCGTTGACTGTACCTTCCGTTCGAGTCAAATTGCTTTACTTCCGTTTTAAGCACGACAGGAAAAAATGGTAATGTATTCCTTACTTTGTCAAGAGAAATCACGAAGATCTCACAAATGTGGGAATTAATATTCTTTTGAATTTTTAAAACTTGTGACACTTAGTAATTTTTCCCAACCAGATGGTAAAAATAACAACTGGCAAAATGTACGAGTAACAGGTAGAAAAACAGCAACAAACAATACTTATAAGCATAGCAACATAAAAAAAGCATAGCAACATAAAAAAAGAAGATAATTCTATTAAAATGTTGTTTCTTTTCTGGGACTCGAACGTGCAAAGTCATTTCGTAATCGGTCAATCGTAGAACTCGTTTGTTATTATGCGAGAGTTATTAAGGTATTAATAAAAGATTTTTCGCACAGGAGTGCTCATATACCTTACTTACCATCGTGATGTGCATTACGCCTTCGAACTATCACCACAACAAGTACGATTACTGTAATAACGGCAACTGCAAGTAGAACGCCAAGAGCCACCATTCCAACATCTACAGATCTTGAAAGAAATAAACATTCATGTACTTAACATGTACTTAATATCAAATATGGTTTAATTAATCTTTCAGATCTCAATAAATATAAACATTAAAAACATTGATTATACTGGTAAAAAAGATTGTCTTAGAAAGAACCACACATTGTATCAAGCGGGGTGGCGAGGTGGTCGAGTGGTTAACGCGCTGGACTTCAACCCGAAGATCCCCGGTTCGAATCCTGCCAGGACACTGGAAATTTCTTCTCACGTGTGTCTGTGATTTACACCGGGCATGTAAAAGAATCAAGGGGTCTATTCGTAAAAGAGCTAGGGTCTGGTACCCAGATTCCCTTGTATTTGCATCTTTCTCTCTTCAACCATCGCGTGTCAGAATTCTCTACAAGTTCACCCTGGGAGATATCACATGATCGACTGGGACTATACACAATCAAAGAAAGACATTTGTATCATGATCATTTGTTCTCTATCAGATGTACTGTCAAAAAGGGATAGGATGTTGTTCTAAGCAGAGAGCAGAATACATTATTTGTGAGGTATGAAGATCAACCCAACGCCTTTGCAGACTCTTGTGCACATTTACCAAATAATAGTGAGCACTTGAACCTAATTATTTTCAAGGGTTGGCTAGATGATCCAACAGAACTGAGTATACCTGTTTTTCAAAAGGTAAATATGAATTATATTGACGTTGCTAAAAATGAAATAAAATCAATTCTACTAAGGTCTTCGAAATAACGATAAAACTGTATTTCTGTAATATAGTGAAAGTAGTACATTAAAACCCATTTCAATGCTCTCAGTTCATTTGCATGTTATTTCCAGCCTTTCGGCTTCATTACTTTCAAAAGACAATGTTGCATACCACAAATCATCTTACTACAAACACTAAGACGGCCGAAAACGGAAATCACTGAGGAAATATATAAGCCTACTCACAGACGACTCTCTCGCCTGAACTTGTGTCATGCAAAGTGTCAGAAATAAGTGTATGGATAAAGTGGAAATGCGAGTGAAATGGAAAACACAAGTTACAGGTATGGCATTTTTACCAGATTTTGACACTAGTCTTCGCGACTACCACAAAACAATGCTGACCGTACCTCGATAGAGCGAACATAGGGCAAACTTAAAGATACCAATTCATTTTTCGTCCTCTTTAAGTAATCAAATATTAACAAAAAACTTTATTTACTGGTACCCTTTATAACATACTGTTTCAAATAAGCTGTGCGGTGCATAAGTGCTAATAACAATACCCTATAACAGAAAACTTTTTAAAATGTTTGGGCGGAAACAAGTTTGGGTTCATAGCATAACAAACTAAGATTCAAGAGGAACTGATAAACAGAGAGATGTTGTTACGCAATCGTTCTTAAACACATTCAATTTGGTATCAATCAGTTACTAAATTCCATCACAAACGAAGTTAGTGTATAAACATACTTTTCAGATTTCGTAGACGCACTCTCAATTTCCTCTTGTTGAAAGCAGCCAGAACACGCCTGTTCATTAGGGCACCTAGACACAACTTCACCTTCTGTCGGAGTAACTGTCTTACTTTCCTCAAACGTAAACGTACCCTCTAGAGGATATCTCCCAACCTAATAATTTCAATTAATTAGTTATAATGTTGAATTCCGTCACTAGTTTCCTTAACCACATGTTAATTAGGAAGTAATGTATAGCTTCCGGAGCTGTATGGAAAATGTAAACACGTTTTTTGCACTGGGTGGAAACATTTTACGAAGGAATAGCCCGAATCATTCTGTCGACACAAATAAGACAAAAATGTTTGAATTTTCATAAAGTACTCCAGTCCGTAGACAATCTCAGTTTGGATGAGTCGACTGCAGTTACAGTTGTGCTTTTCAAAAGACGAAGCAAGACTTTTGAAACTGAGCCACTGTTCAAAATACTGTACATTATGTGTATTACACAAACATGTTTTCTTGATATTATATTATATTATATTGAAAGAAACTGCAATACAAAATGTATTATGATGATGAACATCAGTCACACAATGATAAAACATCATCGAGATTATTGTATTCACGCGGAGTAATGACGTCAGTGATCCATTGTTCAAGTGTTTTAAAAGTGAAAAAAATAAAGTTAAGATACTGAGCTGAAAATAGTTATCTATTAAATGTGTGTTACATGCATAGATAGCTTCATTGAAATAGCTTACTGCTTGTTTATGATAATGAGCTAAACACGTTTTTCTTTTCTAAGTAACGGCAACCTTACAATAGATTTAAAGTAAGGTCTCAATATAGCCATAGCTAAGTCTCAACAGAAGCATTCTATTCGCAATGTTTAGTCAGAAGCATAATTCTATTTATCTATTATTAGTTACAGTCCCCTATATCATGGCCAAAGTGGCTTCAAATTCAGTATTATTAAGCAAAAAGATTGTTTTATATTTTTTGTAACAGAAACATTATTAACCTAACTTACAGCAGCCTTAAATACGGTGCCTATCAAGATCTTTATAAAACCTTGCTAAAAACCAATTTTCGAAAAGCATGGGTCATCATCCAAAACTTAGTCATTGAGCAAAGACCATTTTTCTTTTCCAATTTATTTTACTTTAACCCATGTTGTCATGTTGAGTTAGAAATAATTTTCTATTTTAGTGACCTTGATTTTGACCTTGTCCCAGAAACAGCAGATTGGTTTGTTTATATCAAATTGAGTGGGAATATGTTCATCTGCATTATAACTATCGACTGGAAAGCCAAAACAATCATGGTTCAAGTCAAATATCCTTAATAAAGGGCCTTTCCTACAACAAGCAGATTATTTTCTGAATACGTTAACTATGAGCTAAATATTTATCATGCAACTAGCATTAAATCTGACCGATAACACCCGTCCGATATTTTAAAATGTTATCACGTCAGTGACATGATAACACTTTGTAAGCACGCCCACATTCCGGACTACTTCCAGTTCAACAAGCAGGACTCCTCAAGTGCAAACACAGAGAAAAAGTAATCAAAATATTTCATTTATCCTGTCATTTTTGTATTTTCGTTTACAAATCATGGTTAATGAGGTATTCATTGCATAAAAATACAGTACAAATAAATAAATTGAATGTTTTAAAACAAACTGCACGGCATCATAAAAATAGAAAACTGCCTGTAGAATTTTTATTTTTGAAATAACATATTGTTGTCGGTATTCATTATCTTAGTTAGATCATTTTAGAAAAAGTTGTTTTTCATTTTTCACCCCCTTCCTTTTTTCGCAGTTATGTCTTATCACTATTCAATTTTCACAGTAAGTTCTTAATGCGTGATTGAAATGGCCTGAAACTTATCAGCTACCTATCAAAAGTTGAAAACTGTCTTTAAACCGCTCACTTTTCACTCAGCAACTCTCAAGTTCCTCGTTTGTTTACAATTAGAATACTCAAGTGTTGTTGAGCCCACGCCGCTGTTTTTGAAATGTCTGTGTTTTACTTGGAAATTCTTGCGTGTGTCTTTGCAAAATCTTTGTTGCAAAATAATATCATAACATAAAACAATAAGACATTGATAGATAGTCTGATGATCGTAATTATAAAGCTATATATATGTCGTTTTTATCTTTTTTGTCCTTTAAAATGTAGAACTATTTTTCGATGTACATGTATTAGTTTTCTTTTACAAATACCGTATTTATTATTTTTTAGGCCTCTTAAAACGCAAAACAATACATGTAGATTTTGCATGATAAATAGAATATAAGTCAACTGTCTTTTGACAACATGCGATATTAGGTTCGGCAGATACGGTCGGAAAAGGCTCGACAGAGCCTCGCCTTTTTCGACCGCATCTACCTCACCTGATATCACATGTTATCAATGGACAGTAGCCTAATATTCTCTATATATAAAACAAGTAGATCATATATCGGAAAATGTCTCATTTATACACAGTGTTTTATAATAAATCGCAGTCCACTTAGTTTTTTTTAAAAAACTTTTACAGAACAACAACACGTACGATTTTTCTTATTAAACCGATGTTTACTACAAGTTTGAGCTCATTTCAAATATCTGAATAAAATTCGGGTTGAGGTTATTTGAACTGATCCCTGATTTAGGGTATGCCTCTAAAAAAAAGGTGAACACTTGTTCTGTTTTTAAGATAATTAATTAAATTATAATCGTTGTGCTAGAATTTTTTAGAAATTGAGTAAAAGACAACTGGTAAAAGGATACACAAATAGATAATGTGTATTTACATTTAAAATGATATTACCGTTCAATTTGACCATCATAATTTTTAGTTAAACATTGATCAGTGATTTATAAGTCTAAATTAATACACATTGACATAGTTATAACAAAGAAATCTGTATAACAGTTATATTCACATTGAATATGGAGGAAATCTGAAAAAATCTTTTTTGACTATCCTAGTCAAAAATAAAGAATCTACCCTTTCGGTTATATCCTATATCTTCAGTTATATCTAGATTTGTATCGGCCAATAACAGAAATAACTTGGTAAAACTTAACTGTTTTAAAGCATCCTCTGTGTTTTCAGCATTATTTTTGACTATAACCTCATGTGGTCATTTTGAAGGGTAATATAACTTTAAAGTAATGATATACTTAATAATTTGCGAAATGTTCTTTAATTTCCGGTTGGTCTATGATTCTGATGTAGAAAAAATCTTAACTCTATTTTAAATGTGAACTACTAGTGTCACTGGAAGGTAAATGCAAATGTCTAGTATAAACAGATCTTATTGGCTAAAACAGTGACCCGATACCCAAACTAAGTATTTAATAAATCTTATACATACTTCAATATATACAAGGTTTTGAAGAGTTTCATCTCTTTGGATGTTGTATATTCTATAACCTATATTCCCGTCACCATTGTCATTAAACACCTTTATCTTGTTTCCGGAGCCATCCAAGTCGAGTTTTGTTTTCAATACCTCATCGCGGAGACCTGAAACGTTCCAAAAACATACATGATCAAAATCTAGTGAAATCTAGTTTCCGTCAATATTCTCTCAGGACGCAAAGAAGCTCTCTTTTTTGTCTTCATATATCTCTTCATTTTTATCAACAGAAAAAATACTGCACACTTCACATATGCTTTATCACAGTTAGAGATACATTCAATTCCTACTACTATAACTTTGACCTAAATACATATCAATATTAGTCCTTGTATATGATTTGATTTAAGTACATTGTACATTAGAGGTTTCTCCAGATGTTTGTTAAGAAGGCATAGCCTAATGTAATTATAAATCACATAAAACTATAAGTACATGTAATATGTTTATTGAAAGAACTGTCAACAAATCTCAAATGCAGTAAAAAGTGGTAAAAAAGTGAAATAAGACGGTTATAGTGAAATAAACTTCTTTCGTAGTTTCATTATTTGCAATTGAACAGCGATTTATTATGCTGATCCGATAACTTTAAAGGCATTTTTCGATATATACTCTTCTTGAAAATGCATTTTTTTATTTTATGTACATTTCGCCCTTTTAATTTTTCATCAGATAAAATAACCTTCTTTTTGTAGGGTATGTCTCTTTAAATACTGCGATTCTATACATGCAACAGTATGATAATATATGTCTTTTTAAGTGTAAAATATGGTAATTTGAAGATTTTTTCTTGTCGATCATACTAGTATCACTACAGTGCGTTTCAAAATTATTGACGTTTGCAAGGTCGCCTTTTCTCAGGTCTGCGTTTGTACAATGTATATGAAAACCATTTATCTATTTGTAATTTCATGCTGCAGTCCAAATGCCTTCAACGTAAGAATACATGTACCTTATTTAAAAGACTTTTGGTCAGAAGGCGCTTAATGCATGTAACATTATTTGTTTTTGAGAATAGAAACATAGATAACAACGTTTCAAACGATGTACGGTACTCTTATTTAAATGAGAAAACTGTTACCAATGTTTTATCGTAATGTGGAAAATATCTAATTACATTTATAATTTTATGTATTTGAAATTGTGCTGTATTCAGGAAATACATCATTAAATTAATTATTTTAACAGTATTATACAGTTTTAAATCCAGATATTCATTTTAAACTATAAAAAAAAAGTTTATTATATGTAATGTATATATATTTGGTATTAATAGATTCATTTGTTATAAACATTGTACTTTAACTTTAAGGACCCGTTGGAAATAAGCAGTTTATCTTGGTTTGATCATAAGATCAAGTGAAATGCTCTTTATTTATTTATTTATTAAATGGCACTGTACAAAAAGTGTTATCGTGCTAGTTATTTCTATGACAAAGTCTTACCATAAATTGTCTGAATCTTTATTGTCTATGTATTATTTGTTAAACATTAATCATGTCGGATCTTGTGCCTGAATAAATTTGAATTGAATAAGGTTTCATAAGTAAATCTTACCAGTAGGATTACTAGTGAATTCATCACAAAGTTCAGTAGCCCTGGTGCCACATTTATCTTTAAGAAAGGTATTTGCTCCGAGAAGAAGGCTCTTAGTTGCAATGAAAGCAGGAGTGTCCCATGCATCAAGTTCAAAGTTTGGATCATTTCTAAAATCATTTGCAGATGTGCATTTTTCATTCATTGTTTTGTCGAAACTAAAGTCATAGTAGCAATTTCTCTTTGTTTGAAGGTAGGTCATGGACCATGGATTTTCACTAAATGGTTTCGGTTCGAGGTTTCTTATGTGGTCTCTCAATTCGTTGTCCTGGTACATTTCAATCGACAGTGTGTAAGACCCAAGTAGTTTCTTTCCATCGTCCTTTACCAAGGGATCCGTTCTTCGTGCCCACGCTTCTGACGCAATGAAAACGAATTCTCCTCTGCTGCTTATCTGTGATACAAGAGCCGACATAACTTCCTCTAACCGATGGGAACGCAGGAATATGATAACGATTTTTGCATGTGAAAATCTCCTCAACTGATCATATATTTCATTTGGATTACCTGTCTCTTCAACAGGAATTTCCTGAACCACACAAACTTTGTTCTCATATGCAGCTTCTTTAATTTTGTCCTTTCCTCCCTCCCCGTATGCACCTACACTATACACTATCTGCACATAGTTTGCATTTAACTTCTGAATTATAGCAATCATAGCTTTTGCTTGGGCATCATCAGGAGTTACAATCCTTGCAAAATATGGATATTTCGATCTATCACTAAGTACAGGACTGGTAGCAGCAAAGCTGGTCTGAACGAAACGTAGTCTAGACAAGACTTCAGCCCCTCCAATAGTGCCACTGCTGCCAAGTTCGGCAACGAAGCCTATTATTTTATTAGTAAGGTCTACAATTGTACCATTCTGAAGTCTTATTCCTTTTGTATGAAGATCATATATTTTCCGTTGTATCACTACCGGATTATTACATGTGTTCAACACGACTACGCCAACTTTCATTTCGGTGAAGGTATTCGCAAAGTCACCACTCTTTGTGTTCACCTTTTCAATGGCAAATCTTACTGACTCGACGGTTTGGTATCCACTTACTTTGCGTATATTCCCACATCCGTCTGTTCCCGACTGATCAAACACTGGGAGAGCAGCAATCACATAAATGTCACCAGTTTCATAAATAAAACTTTCTTGTATATCTTGAATTGGGATACATTCTGCACATTTAGTCTGTATACTGCATTGTGCTTTTCTCACATTTGGCCATATTAACTCCTCGCCATCCTTGTCATAGTCCCTCATCTTATTTGTGTCAACAGAAAGTTTCGAATCCGTAAAATCTCCAATCTAAAATGTACAAACCTCAATGCAGTTCTGTCACCTTATAGAACGATATTTATCATCTACAGATAAACAACAAATTCAAAATTACACATATTAAATCAACTGTCCTTAAAGGTATTTTGTGACACGATGCATTTAAAGCCCTATTTTCAGCATTCATGTGATATAAATTATAGAGCTGGAAGTATTTGGGTATTGGTTTTTGTTAACTATTCATATATATGTGCATATGCATATGGTTTATTATTATCAACCAAACTGATATACAGTGAAAACACCGTCAGCTAAGAAAAACAAGAAAAGTTCCTTTAACGATAGGTGGTCTTTAACACTCAAACTTTAAACTACCGACACAAATATTCTAGATCAGATACAGTGGTATAGTTTATGTAATTTTTAACTAACTCACTACCAAACTTTGCTTTATTACCTTCTCCAATACGAAATCAGTACCTAGATCACCTGCATTCTGGAAATTGAATAGTTGGTAACTAGGCCGGTCTTTTGGCACAGATATCTCACCAGATGTACTGACAGACATTTCAAGCTCTTGATCCGACAGTGACGCAAGTCTATAAGTAAAAACAATAGCTAGAAATTGTGGTTTATGTAGATGTTAATGTACAAATAGTCCAACTTTAATAAAAGGTCTGAAATCTTACTTTCTTCATATTCGACCGTATATTTTTAATTATGAAATTTGTCCACCTTCATGTTTTTGTGCCGAGAAATAAAGTACCTGATTCCTTTATCTTCAAAACTTACTGAAACAAACTAGCTTTAAAAAAAGGATTTTCCGTCCTTTTTAAACAATGTAATCACACTGATTTAAGGACACTATTTACATCAAAATAATATCCATTGTGCAACGGCTAAAATATAAACTTTTGCAGCAGTTGTAAAGAAAGATGATCCATTAATTTTGCAATGAAATGTGTAAATAGAAATGCTAAAATACTATTTGATTGCTTAATAAGACAAAAAACAATATTTATACAAAAGAAATTAGTCTGAATCAGAGACGTACATGTCTGCTACAGCCTTTCTGTCTTTTCACTTGCAGAATATTTTTAAAAACTGCCATGTTATGTGTTGCTACGAAATAGCAAAACATTTTGTTCATTCAACTTATTTAGGAATATTGTCAAACGCATACCTTAGCAATGACAGTTTCGTATCAGACACGGTATGAAAGGAAATGGTTAAAGTTCAAACGCAAATATACATGTAACATATTTAAATACTACATTCCAATGTGCTGTGCTTACCTCCATTCAAAGTCATTCGCCATATTTATGTTTATACCCTTAAGCTTGTCCAATACATCGCCCGCACGAAGTTTCGTTGCATTAAAAGTACAAGAATCTAGGGGCTGGCAAAGGTCATGATGAAGCATATATATACCCTTTACAAGTGTGTGTGTGGCAAGTATAGAGTATTGAATATAAAGCGGTTGAATACCGAATGCTGTGTTGAATTCAGAATCAGTAAGTTCAGTAAACTCACAATTTCTTTCTTCACACTGCTTAACTTCATAAAAGGCGTCTAGAAGCCAATGATTAGTATCAGATTCTTTCTCAAAATAGGTTTTATTTGTGAATATAGACTTCCAGTGAAGTGTAAACTCCGTGACTTCTCTGTAAGTTGGTGCAAAAACAAGCGAGCCTTTGGCTTTTGACAGAACCTGACCATTGAACTGCCGAAAAACACTCGTGTCCATATTAACTCCTTCCGATAACATGACGATAGGTACGGTTGAGAACCCCGCACTATTAAGGGTAAGAAACAACAAACTTGCTGTTGAACTGGAGCCGATGTATATAATTCCGCTCACTGATGGCCTGTTTCCTGATCCGACGATGATATCATTCAGTAATGCCTTAACTTCTTCCACTGCAACCCCATCGTTCACTGATATAGTCCTAATTACCGATACGCAAATGTTTTCTTCTTTTGTTCTTATCTGCAAACGACTTGCTGCTTCCTGTCCGTAAGTATCGTCTTCGTGTATTATCGCGACTCTATTCCATTCCAGCTGTATCATTGACTGTATCATCACCTAGAATGTTTTAACATAAGATTATTTTTCCGTTAGGTTATAACCTTTTATATACTTGCCAAAATTGTAAAACTTTTCTACTCATACATCCTGTGTTTTCTGATTCATTCAACTACCATCAAAACATTTTTAATGCTTTCCAATATGTATGTCGTAAATGCATAAACTTATTGCAATAGCATTGCTATATATTGCAACTCTCCATTACATAATTTAAATAACTAAACTTTGCTAGGATTATCTTCTATACAGTAAGACATTTATCATAGCGTCAGATCTGTTAGGATATATAGTTCATAAGTTGTACATAATATATCTGATATCATACTTCTAATATGTTTTTCACAAAAATAAGTTCAAAACATAAAACGCATATTTAAACTATGTTTAAATTTTTGTAAACTCGCAATTTAATTTATACTTATTTAGTTTAGCTCGCTTGTGAAGAAATCTTGAATTTTATCAAAAGTCACTCTCGAGTCCGCTTCCTAGAAAACCCTGTACTAGTGCCATATAAAGAGGTACGTCGTACACAAAGTGGGGCGCCAACCCACAACCTCCCGGATGAGCGGCATACACCTTAACTTCTACACCACCGCTCCCAAACTCGCAGATCGAAGCATTGTCCAGAGTAATCATTGCACAACAGTGGCCCGTTTTAATAATGTAACTTTATCAATGATTTTGTTGTAAGTACCCATATGTGTAAGCAACAAGACGTGTTTTTTTGTGTTTTCAATTTCAGGTTTTATGAATGCCGCAGATACCGAGGTTGTTTGTGTTACATTTCCTATACATATGACATCTCGGTTTCATCCGAAGTAGCATTATTTGTTAGTGGTGGACGAATCGAACCTGCACCCCTCGTATTATAATTCCAGCGTGTAAACACGAACATTAACATCAACTTAAGAAAATACATGGAATTGACAAGCATTTCCGTCAAGATTGATTTTTCAGTATATTTATATGAGAAGGTAAGAATAAAAAAAATCAAATGCTTTATAGTACTAGTAACTGTAATAGATGTTAAATGACATCTGGCCCTTTCTTGAAATTCTATGACAATTTTGAAAAAAGAAATATGCCAAATACTCGCACTGTGGTTTAATAAGTGGTAAACTGATTTATCCTTTTCAGCTAATATCTAGTTAAGCTTTACTATACAATACAAATAAACATTTTAGTCCTTAAATGTTCAAATAAAAATGTCCTCTGTATAAATCCAATTTAGATTTTGTCATGAAAAAAGGTATTTTAAATGTAATGTAAACACTTTGAAAAATTTGATATTGAAGAAATCATAATGGCAGATATACTGTTTTGATGCGAATTGTCAGAATATAAAGTATATTTACAATATTGTCATACGTAATAATTTTCACAAAAACGTGAATTGCAGTATTAATAAATAGTCAAATTTGTGCACAAAGTTGGATGTGTGTTGCAATTGAATAGGGACAATAAACACGTGCACGCGGAAGTGTTTCGTCAAAACATGCCGACTGAAGTTTAAGTTTTCGGTTAAATTATATCTATATATTCACAATGAATGTGCTTTATGTTTCATGATTTATTTTGCGCATTCAACTTTGATCGACCAAAACAACATATGTTGCTTCAGTAATTTCATCGTAAAGTTTAATCATAACTATACATTTTATGCAGATGACCTGCGATACTCTTTCGTGTATAATGTAAATAAGTACTGAATTTGAGATATTTATGTCATAATCATTTCAACTGTACACCATGACTTGTTACGGAAGCGAATGAGGGCCATTTCCTTTACAATTAGGCAATAAAAAATAGAACTTAGAATTTAGAAATACATGTTAGATCATGGGCAGTAGATTCGATAAATCTTTAAATGACTACAATCAGGGCTCGCAGACATCAGTCCGATTTAATCTCATCTCAATGATTTGCCAGACATCGCCACGTCATAGACTAATAGTGTTTATATTCCGATGGTCATATGTTTATAGCTAGAACGTAATTTGTTTTAATTGTATATCCGTACATTTGACCTTCGCTGAAACGCAATAGTTACTCAAAAGGCATAATGAAAGTGCAAATCGTAATTTTTTTCCGATACAAGAATATAAGATGACTTATTACACAACATTGACTCCAACAAAACATCGTCTTGTATATGCGAGCCTGGTTTCAGACGAAAAACAAAATATTACAAAATATTTCTCAAGTATAAATACTATCGTGACTGGAAAAGTCGCATAGACGCAGCAAGAATAAAAGCTAAACAGGCTCCACAATTTCTTTATTCTATAACAAAAGACTTACCTCCACTTGAACGTCGTCAGCCGGTACAACTCGAATAATGTTTGGGAATTGATCCTCGTCATTTAAACGAGTAGCAGTCGTAGAGAAACCTACTTGCGCTAAACGGTTTTGGCTTGAAACGGAACTCAAAATAGGGGAGATAACTTCTGCTTCCGAGCTGAACTCTGGGCCAATGATTCCTGAAGTCATGACGTAAATTCGTAACACGACAATAAAAAATAAACTATGTAATTATACTATACATATGGCAATGATTATCCTTTTATTTATCCAGATATAAATAAGATCTGATCTTGATTTACACTAGTCAGTCCATTTCACTAGACACCAGATGAGTGTCTGTCTAATCGTGTCTAGATTGATCTGTTCCATTACATTGGATACTAATCGGAACTGTGGGATCATGGTTTAGGATTCCCTTTTCCATTTCACTGGACATTTCACTGGACACCAGATGGAACCGTCTATTTATGGTCTGGACTCGTTTGCTTTATTTTATTTGGCACCAGATGGAACTATCTGCGCATGGACTACCCTGATCTATTAAGCCTCACTGGACACTAGATGGATTCACCTGATCAGTGTCTAGACTAGTCTGTTCAACATTACTTTGCACCAGATGGAACTATCTGATTATTGTCTCGAATAGTCTGTTCAACTTCACTTGGCAACAGATAGAACAATCTGATCATTGTCCTGACTGGTTTGCACAACTTTGTTTGGCACCAGATGGAACTGTTTGATTATTGTCTAGACTAATCTGTTCAACTTTACTTGGCACCAGATGAAACTATCTGATTATTGTCTAGACTGGTTTGTTCAACTTCACTTGGCACCAGATGGAACGATCTGATTATTGTCAAGACTGGTTTGTTCAACTTCACTTGGCACCAGATGGAAATGTCTGATCCCTGTCTAGGATAGCCTATTCAACTTCACTTGGCACATATGGAACTGTCTGATTATTGTCTTGGCAGGTACATGTATGTTCAACTTCACAGTACACCAGATGGAACTGTCTGATTACTGTCTAGACTTGTCTAT
>JAFMSR010002126.1:0-24944 GCA_022818135.1 Saxidomus purpurata | reverse complement strand
CGAAAATTGCTTTTATAAAAATGTCACCAAAATTCCCTATGTGCAGTAAGATGCGCATAATGTCACTTTAACTTTAGCATAAAATATATCAATGTATGACACCATGTTATACAGCACAATAATTGTACAACTCTTGTGTGTATACAAAAAGCATCCCTCGTTCTATTTTGCTTTATTTTACGCCCGTCGTTTTCAGCAGAAATTTCACTGTACAGCAAATTGCCTAAGTAGTATCTTGACATGAGTTATCCCAAATTTAACGAAGATAATTAAGTCTTGTCCCAGGTTTCAAAGATTGACTGGTAACCACTGTTTCTTGCTAATTGTGCGTTATTAGTTCGAGCCCACGATTACGACTTAATCGGTATTAGAAAATTGGCAGTTTCTTGCGTGATTGTTATTTTATGAAAGTTTGGTGCACAAATAAAGTCTACCATACCTAAATAATAAACCCGTTAAAAATACCTTCACCAATTTCAACAAATGTTAGAATGATCTTAAAAATTGCTACACCAGTTGCCATTCACTGTCCATAGCCATGTAGACATTACGAGAAAACCCTTTAAACTATATTCCATCCTAGACCACTGGGCCAATTAAATCCAACTTGAATTATGCAAACCTGTGCTTGAACAGTTTCAATCTCTAATGCACAATTCCTGTTCGGGCTAAAGATAGAAAAATAACATTTTTAATCAAACTGTACAAGAATATATACAAATGTACTTACAATTTCTTTCCGAGATTGATCAAGGATGGGGGCTAATATAAGCAGAACCTTTGTGTCATCTCCAAAAGTATCAGGCCAATTTAAACACAGGCGTATTTTCATATTACAAATCTCTTTAAAATTGGTCAAAATGCGTTGAAGATAATGGTTGGTCGCCAGAGCTAAAGGTAGCATAATATACGATATCTCCTTAACCAAATGGCCAGCTTGATCAAACCTCGGAGAACTGTTTGAGTCTTCCTCTCCAAAAGTTGCTTCAATACTTTTGCTGTGCTGCACATCTGAGCTAAATATATAAAAATACATACAACATCTCCGACGAAACCAGTGCACCAATTCTAAAAAAGTTCGACACGTGAAAATAGTTGTCAAAGTTTTGATATAGAGTGTAAAATTATTCAACATTTGCTAACCTTTTTCACATTTGGCGGTCCTACAGTCCAGCTACACGTCATGGACGCCACATCTTGCAATAGGAAATCTTAAAGCTCTGAAAAATCATGGTGGATGTTTCGTCAATTTCACCTGATTGTTAATTGGATTGTCCTCTTCTAAAATAGCTCAAGCGTTTATGCTCCGTTGCATGATATGGCCACAAAACCCAGAAACAACAAAATCTTTAAATAAACGGCATCTGTCTAAACAACAGCCCGAATTCGAAATAATTTCAAACAATTCTCTTATGGATGATATCGTTGAAATAAGTTTTATCAAAGACTAATCATGCGGTGCAGAGTTTTCACTTGTACGCGTGAATCCCAGGCTAGCAGTATATGACTACCACGACCCTCTTGTTTAAACAATCGGTGAAATCTCTTTGTTTTAACACTCGCCGTTTTATTGATTTATACCAAGCGTCATTTCATTAATGAGAAAATATATCCAGTGCCATGTTTTTCAGATATAATTAAAAAAAAATCGTATTCGGAGTTTAAAGGACTGTGTGAAAGGGAAATTACGTAATTACTTTTTAATTTACAGGTTTTGTTATGTAACATAACCTGTACTACTTGTAATAAAATAAATGTACCATAAGTAATAAAACCAGTGTGTCATAAGTAACAGAGATGACGTGACATGTGATAGAGTCAGTGTGGTATGGTAATAGAGAGTTTGTTTATGTGATTATTTTAAAAGTTACTGAGTCGGTGTATCGTACTTAAGTCGACGTACCACAGGTAATTGAATTGATGTATCACATATAATCAAGTCGGCGTATCATAAGTAATTGAAACGATTGAGTCGATCTATCAAATATAATTGATTCGACGTATGAATCAAACTGAGTCGATTGGATCTACATATCATAAGTATTTGAACAAGTTTCATAAGAATTTGAGTCGACGTATTATAAGTAATTTACTCGACGTATTACAATGTATGCGTAATTTCGTTGGCGTATCATAGAAATAATTGAGTCAAAAAGGAATCTAGATTCTAGATTCCTGAGTCGACGTATCATAAGTGACCCAGTCGACGCACCATAAGTGACCCAGTCGATGCACGACGCACCATAAGTGACCCAGTCGACGCACCATAAGTGACCCAGTCGACGCACGACGCACCATAAGTGACCCAGTCGACGCACCATAAGTGACCCAGTCGACGTACGACGCACCATTAGTGACTCAGTTGACGCACCAGAAGTAATCGAGATGAGTATGCAGATAACGCATGATCTGAGGGATAATCAGGAGGATGTGGGTGACGAGTCGGATGCCGTGAGACAGTTTCAGATTGTGTTATTAAACAATCATAGTAATAAGTACTACCTCGGACAGTTTGTGCAAGGGCACGTGCTAGTTGATGTTAAACGTGCATTTATGACAAGAGGTTTGTAGAATTTATATATTAACTTTGAAAACTTGTAGATCAAATTTATAATTCTTTATTCGTATATATATTTAAGTGTACACAAACACAAGTGAATGGTTTTTTATAACTATATGTTGAGAAGATCGGCGGTTTCTTTACTGAGGAGTTGAGGTCTTGTACTGGATCCTCTCAGGACCGATGGTCAAAGTAGACTATACCCGCCTTTACATAAATGAAATACTGTTGAAACGAAAGTCAAGTCCGAAGATAAAAATCAACACCAAAATAGCTCTTAAAGTGTAAGTAATACCCAAAAAGCTGAAATATGATCTGAGTTTAGTGTATTGTTTTATGTACCCTGCGACTATAAAACAAAGGCTGTGTGAATCAGGTCTTTATTTCTCTTTAAATAACTGACACAGGTTTATTTTAATAATTGATTTAAACTTACTAAAATAAGACACGAATTGCGTCAATACCTATATGAAGACATTTTAATGATCTTAGTTTGTAAAACTGGCCACGTAAATAGTAAATATACTGTTAATCAAACAATTGTAAAAGTAAGTACAATTGTATATTATATATGCATTCAAACAGATGGGAAATAAAAATGATTTGAATTATTTGTACTTGAAAATCAGAAAATATAACCTTTGAAAATGCTATATTCAAAGGCATATAATTCAAAGTAAAGGCAGGCTTTTTATGTCAGATTTCTGTTTAAAAATGCCAAGTTCAAAGACATTTTATGAAAAGGGCAATTTTTGGCCCTATATTAACGTCCTTGAAGTATGCAAATTCGTATTAAGCTACCACCTACTATAAATAGACAGTTTTATATTCCTTAAATTAAAAAAAAGTAAAACACATAATTTATATAAACTGTTTTACATCGCAGGTATTTTACTACAATTTTGCGGCCGTGCAGGCATGTACTGGACGGAGAAACACCGCGGGGCGCAGGACAAATGTGTTGGTACAGTACAGTATGACGCCCACGAGGAGTACTTCAATTTTAGAAACTTCTTATTTGAACCCGGTGAGAAAACTTTCACAAGAATATTTGTTTTATCGTTTTGAGGTCTCCGCACGAGACATTCTGAATACTCTCCGGGAAACTTGCGTGCTCATTTGCATTACTTTAACTATAGCATTAAGTAGTACAGTTCGGGCTGAAATTTCAAACGATTTTAGAGATATCATCTATATGAGTTCTATATGTGTGCACTTGTTACAAACAAGAATGTGTATCAATGCTTTTATTAAAAGACACAATAGAGATGATTTGTATATCTGAATGTGTATACATGTGCATAGAAAGTCCGTATGTTTAAGATTTATTTAAGTTTACCGAAGTTTGTAAACTTGGATATGCTTGTTAGCATATTTATCTTACAAGTTTCAAGTCAGTGCATATATACAATACAGGGTTGCTTCCTGCCGATGTACACACGTTTCCTTTCAAGTTTAAGCTGGTTCCTCCACTTCCGGAAAATTTTGAAGACAATTTGTGTCAAATCGAGTACTTCCTGGAAGCCAGACTGAAGCAGGATACAAATACACAGAACGACTTCAAGGACAGACAAGATATACTTATCGTAGACCCTATAGATCTGAACAAACTCATTCTTCCCGATGTGACGGTAAGTAAAAACGTAGTATACATACTCTTGATAATTGGACTTAATTGTCCTATATCTGTAAAGCAGCAACCTGCTTGTAACCAGCAGTTTGATCAGTACCTGTCTTATTCATATTAATATTTATACCAAATGAACATAAAAAATCTGGACATTGATGATCAGGCTATATTTTAGATAGCAATTATTAAAAATTATCAGCCTCCAGTAAAATCAAAACTTTTTATATTACCTCGTTAAATTTCTATTGGAAGATTGCCGGAGATAACTGTATAGACATGAGTGGGTCACAAGGGTTTTATGTGCTATTAAGGTCGGAAAGGCGAGGTTAAGATGCTCCCGGATGTTTTAACCGATGAAATTGCCGAGTTGTTTTTTGCCAGTGATACAAAATAAGAGTTTTTTTCTCACTATTTCAGTTTCCAGCACAAATCCAGAAAACGACTACATTTTGCATAGCATGCTGTGTTTCCCGACCATTGGTTGCTTTTCTCCGCCTGACGCATTCAGGTTACACTCCTGGTGAAATTATTCATATACAAGCGAACGTAGAAAACAACACACGGCGGACCATTCGTACTGTCAAATTCACATTGTATGAGGTAAGGTAAAAGTGTAATGTGAACAACTGTTGTAAAATGAGCAATATTCGCTGTGATTTAATTTCGCTATTTTCTCGAATTTCCCGGTGCGATAGTTTGTAAATCTCGCAAAAGATTAATTTCACATATTTAGAACATTCTCCTGCTCATAATTCGCCAAATTTTCTTCACGCGAAAATTGGCAAATATACAGCAAATAACGCACATCTCGATCGCGGCTGTAAGTCAAAAGCCCAGTTGTGCGAATGGCATTGTCACGAAGTTTAGAGTCACATTTCCATGAAACACTACCTACACTTGACAAAAGCCACATTGTGACAATAAGATGTGTTTGGTTTTATGGCCTCATAGATCACAAACGTTTTCAAATACCAATTAAAGAAGGGTAACTCTGGAGACACTGTCACTGTGAAGATACCAGAAATTTGACTTAATTCCCTTGATTTTTGTGATATTGGACGTGGTTATATAAGTTGCCCATGCCTCTTCTTGTATCCAAGGCATACCATTACAAACGAAGTATGTATTTTTCAACCCTTTCGATGATGCATCATATGACAAACGCAGAAATTTATATATATAACTTCATTATTTCTGGCAGTCTTTGCAATATATAATGAACGTTTATAATGAATATTTATGGAAGTCATATTATTCCCGTAAGAGCATTAGCTGCATAAAATATAATAGCCACTTTCTGGAAGTAGATTTCACTTCAAATTGTCTCAATCAGTTTGTCTTTTTCGGCTAACAAATATCATTTTAACAGCTCTGACTCAGGGACAAAAATGATTTGAATTATTTATCATTATTCAATATTTTAAAGTGTTCCTCTAATGCTAACTTTTTAATAGACTTAATGTTGATAACGTCTTTACTTTCAGGAAAGAGGTTATCGTACGAAATTCAAATTCCACAAACACCGTGACGTGCTGAGCCAAGTGACGAAAGGTCCCGTGAAATCTCGAGAAAGTAAAGAATGGCCTGATATACCGCTACAAGTACCTCGTCAACAAATTTTCAACGTTACTGCTAGCAAAATATTTGGAATAAGACACATGCTTGAGGTTTAGTTCCATAGTCTGTTAATTTGTTTTGAGTTTGACATGTACGTCCGTTTTGCAGAGAAGTACTGTTAGTGTAGGAAGTCAGTGACCCCCAAGTGGTTTACCAAATTAGTCACTGACTACGCGTATAAATAACAGAAAGAGCGGATGCAAATAATTTCTACTTCCGGCTTGCAACAGAAAGCTACACTCAAATTATCTCTTCTGCGATTTTCCACAAATCTTCGAAGTTTTCCATAACTCGCCGAGCAGATACATTTGTGTTGCATGTCGCTACCAGGGCTCGTGTCTGAAACCGACAGAGTCTATGGTCAAGCTGACCGAGTGGCCTAATCCTATATTATAATTTTCTACGGCAGCACGCAATGTTTCATATTCACAAAGTGAATTTTGACATTTGCAGTTTATCATCAGTAGTTTATACCGTTAAACTACCATATGTCTTTGCAATCGAACTTTAATATTAAAAGTAACGAGCACAGAGATTACGAATGAATAATTCTGATGTAGTATTTAACTGAAAATACCAGAGTTAGTTAAAATATAATACATGTATATGAAAATATTTCCTAGATAGCTTTGCTTATTTTCAGATGGAGGTAATACCCATGAAAAGTTCGAAGTTGGTTTTACCCCTTGAAGTAACTTTAGGTTCCATACCCCTGGACAGTGTGTCACTTGCTACCCCGGTTCACTCCAGGATGCAGCCAAATAAGAAGGAACAAGAGGAACGAGAGACAGTGAGAGATTTTAAAAATCGAAGCAGAAAAGGTATGGTGAAGCTTTTTAATAAATTGAAGTTTTACCTGCACATTTTATACATGTACATCTGTCGGTATATTAGAAACTCAAGGCTTTTGTAAAATACAACGTGGATGGAGAAGCAAATAGGACATTAACTGTACATTTAGCTTTTTACTACTAGAATTTGCTTTTAAAAAGTTAGTTGGTGGCTGATTTATCAACATTGTATTGTTAATAGCAGGGCCTGGACGAGTGTTCGGGATCTATAACAGTCCTTGTACCAGTCCTGTTTAAGAAACCGTTTTGCTAAGATTAATCTATTTTGAAACAATATTTATTTAATGCTTAATGTGTTTAAGGGAGTACAGTAGCGGGAAGCGGTTCTCAGTTTGAAAACAGTCAGTCAAGACAAAGGCGGAAGGATCGGAACCGGAAGGTCTATCCAGATGACGTCACAGATACGAAGGATTATAATGAAAAGATACGCTCGTGACTTTGACTGACTTTCACCGACTCGTCTGGAAAGTTTCTTAAGAATTTATTGTTAACGAAACCCACTAAATTGAATGACTGTATCAATGTAGTAATTAAATAAATTATAATGCTTGCTGATGTTTCAGAAAACTACAGAAATCCCTTTATTATTTTAGTATTTCTGTATGTTTTACTATTATCATAATTTTTTTGTAATTAAATGTCTTTTTATAAATCCTTTCATGCATTTTTTCCATCCGATAATCCTTTACGCATTATTTACCGTTATCCTTATATACCCATGTCACCGTCCTGAATTGTACTAACATCTAACCCGTGTGTTTGTGTTATGAAAATCGAGATTTTATCTGAATGCTTTATTGCACCTTTCATTTCTTTATCATAGCGAAAACATATACATTGCAAGTTAGAATAATAAAAAGTATTATCTATAATAAATAACTTCGTTTCAGGTTAGTTATTTTACGTCATTAGTTACATATATCAATTACAAGTGTAAAAGCGTATATAACTAGGTTGTATATTTTTTGATAGAAGAGGCTTTTGTAATTTAGTAATAAGTAAGAATTTATGAGTGTAAATGTAGGGTTATAATCTGTCTTACCATTGTTTTGTATATTCACGTTGTTATTGTTGATAATTTAATTAACACTTTCTATCTCGTTATCACAGCGAAAACATATATATATACATTGCATGTTAGATTAATAAAAGTATGATAAACAACTTCGTTTCAGTTTTGTATTGTGTGCCGCTACCCAAAGGACCCACATCTACCTTTATAAATACTTGGCTAAAGGGATTTGAGGTAGCCTTCGGGCATACGAATAGACGCCCTTCGTCATGACGAAATGTCGGCTGTGTTCATGTCAAATGACATTATCGTGCTTATATTCTCATACAAACGGTACAGTGATATAACATTTTGGATAAAAAAGCTACGGAAGGTATTACAGAGCAGTTTTGCTATTCTAAGATTTGGCGATGTAAGAATATTTTGTTCTTGCATACCAAATCGGGATATCTGCAGTTTTTGCCAGTGATGGACAACCTCATACGCCCTGGTTTAAGATGACTTAATGGCGTTAGAATGAACTACTTTCATGAATGAATACGTAAATTCATACATTACTACAAGAGAATAGTACGTAAATGTAAGTCATCTGTTTTATTTTTATTTCTGCTACTATTAGTAGAATATGGTTGCAGGAAAAAGAATCTATCATTGGTTGCACGTGCGGATGAGAATATCCGGCTCTCGGGTAACTGTTTTGGGTGCAACTTGGCAGAACCTTGTTACATGTACCGCCAAAACAGTCACCCTCGAGCCAGATATTTCCATATGCATGTGCCACCAATGAAATATTCTTATAATCTGATGATGTTAGTTAGTCGTCTGTCGCTTTCAATAAATTGCCAGAGTTCGTGCTAGGGTTTAAAGTTTGGAAATGTATGGCACCACAATGATGTGGATCGTCGAGGTTTGCTATGTATAGCTCGAATATTCGTAGAAAAGTGTAATCCCTTGCGTCAAACATTATTTATTAAAGTTTTCCAAACTAATGCCGGTATTTGGTTGAACTTTTGCACACTCGTGTTATTGTAGTCAATAAGTAGGGTCCCATGACACTCCTCTGATATGTATTTTTTTGTATATTTCTACCAATACTAAAATATATTTCATAATTTTCTGTAGATAAATGTGTTTCGAGTATAGTATTGTAACCCCAAGTGTTTACAAAAATTTGGTTTCGGACGTTCCACATGCATTTTTTATTAAATCCCCGTACAACTGAGGAGACATTCAGAATTGGTATAACCAGTGTTTTCAACAGGCGAACAAACAGTACATGTCAAATTGTTTAAAGTCATAACCTTTGAAGAGAACCTCATTCAAAGTATGAGGAAACGTTTTGCAAAATTTTATTTGAGTTCGAGTCTCCTAAGTTACACTTTCTTATGTATACCTACACGGAAAAGATAAGCTTCCAACTGTAAAAACAAGCATTTCTGGAGAAATACAAAATCAGGTAATACTATTTGAAGTACTCGAAAGAGACATTTCAAGTGCAAAACTAGATACCTTTATTATTAAAACATTTTTTCCTTATCTTAAAAGTTAGACAGCCATTGCAAAATAATTTTGAATGTTTGTGCAACTGGTTATTCCCACTGGTGTTTCAAACACAGACTTTAAAATAAAGACATAAAACAACTGTATTAAAGATACATATTGGAATGTTAAATGACATTTTAGATACCAATTCAAGTTGTATAACCTCCATTCTGAATGATTGTCAAAGACGATGCTTGTAACATATTAAATGCTCTGAAAATATTAAGAAATACATGTAACTTACAATCGTTGAAGTTACTTCTCTTATTTATTAATTGAGCAGATAGAAAATTAATTTTGAAATTGGGTTACATGTAATTTTAATTAATTTTATAAAACAGGTAGATCATCATTTTTGGTAGGCTACGTCGTTTAAAAAGTTTTTTTTTCACGATATCCAATAGAAATACAACTATTAAACAGGCTCTTAGTATTTTACTTTAGTTATATATTTTTATCATCATTTTAGGTCGAGTTTTTTGTAAGAAAAGGGGAGCTAACCTACTTGCCTCGGCATTGGCGTTGGTGTCATCACCCCAGTTTTGTCAAAGCCATTACAGATATTTCTTTGAAACTTACAATACTAATTAACAATCATTGCCCCACCGACAAACAAGAGTACATAACTTTGTGAAGGTTTTTGTCTGAATTATGGTCCCTTTTTGACTTAGAAGGTACAATGAAAATGGTTAAGTTTTCCGTACCATTCACATTAGAGATTTTACTTTGAAACTTACAAATACTTATTCACCATCATTACCGCCAACAACCGACAAGAGTACATAACTCTGTGGAGGTTTTTGTCAGAATAATGACCCTTATTGGCTTAACCCGTTGAGATGTTGTTGTGAAACTTTTAATACTTGTTTGCATCATGACTCTCACCTGTAGGCAAGAGTAGATGACTCTGTCAAGGATTTCTTTTGAATTATGTCCTTTTCCTACTTAGAATCTCAGTTAAGTATTTCGCACTTGTTCACTTATTGACTTTACCATTTGAGATATTACTTTAAAATTTGGAATACTTATGTACCATCATGACACCCATCTGTACGTATGAGTAAATAATTCTGTAAAAAATATTTTTCACTATACTTGAAATTCCTAGTTAAAGTCTTGTGTGCAACTGGCACCGCCATGCACATATATCATTAACTACTTAAAGTATGATTTAAAACTTTGCTGTAGTGTTCAGGGATAACAAACAATTAAGTTAGATAACTCTTGACTTAATATCTTGCTACTTACGCCCCTTGTTTACACTTTGAAAAATAGAGATGATTGTTTTGCCTTTTACTGCTATTATAATTGCCACTTTCAAGAATATTATCACTTTATCACTAAATTTTATTTTCAATTAAGGCTTATGCAAACTTTTTTTAACAATTAAGCTCACCCGGTCTTTTACAACATTAGATTCAGGCATCATAATATTTTAATTAAATTTCGTACTTATTATATTCTTTAAGTATTCCAATAGCTATATTTATCTGTACGTCATAAGATTTTAATCACGCCCGTGAAATGAGCAAAAAATGTTTCTAAAGAAAGTAATATTTTGCTTTATACGTGAGACATGTAATGCTATCACTACATCAGATACTTTTCTTCAGTTACGCCGAGGCCAACACTATTTTTTATATATAAAACAGTAGACTCCCAAAATTCTTACTTTTTATTATTTTACGAAGGAAATTGGTATAAATTCTTTCAATTAAGTCAAGATTTTCGAAACCACATGCTCACAGTTTTTACAATAAAATCGGTACAATTGTTTAATTGCAATCCTGTGGGGAGTATATGCATAGTTAGATGGTCAGACATTCAGTACTTGCCAGATCCAAGAAAACTTCCGGATACTGAGAACAACTGTACCCAGTTATTTGTACTCTTTAACTATTTCAATTTTAGTATCATTGATAGTGATAATGTAAATGTTTGACTTACTAGTTCTTTATATCACTATTTTTGTTTTTGATTACAAATATATGTATATCAAACGTGTTCATCATTTGATTTCATCTCGTGTTTGTTAGATTTTTAAAATCGATCCGTATTAGAGACAGTTTGAAACATTTTGTAAGTTATTTTGATTATGATTACGGTGAACAGTTTAATAATTTGGTCGGGTAGTATGTAGCCCATAGACATTGTCCTTTTGACAAAATTGAAACATTGCAAAGTATATCACTCTAGACGTCCGGAACTATTTTTGGCTGTTGAAATTCCATCCCGTGTAATTTTCACACAATATGCGTTAATACATTTGGATTGACATTGTTATGAATGCAACTCTATTCGCGAAGTAATACGCGTTGTCTAAGAGTACACTAGAAAGTCAGTCTTAAATCTTAAAATTACGAGGATCTGAATGTCAGTTTAATCACTATTTTCCATTAAAGCAGATGGAAGCATACTATCAATTAAACTCCTTTGATTCATTAAGACATAAGATCCAGGCATATTAAAATGTAATTAGTTTGCGTTATTAAATTCTTTCAATTTTTCAGATTCAGGCATCGTAAAATGTTAATTAATTTTTATTGATTTCCCCTAAATTTTCCAACAGATTTATTTATGTTAACGTCTTTAGATTCAACCGCGCCAACAGAGACGCCTATAAAATGAACCAAAAAAGGAGAAAAATACACTTTTCTTAGAAAGCTAAGTTTCGCTGTAGGGTTTATACGTGAGACATATAATGATATCACTTCCTAATAAGGAACATCTTCATTGATTCATTAAACATCAGATATTTGCTTACGGTTTCTTCAATGATTTTAGCTGAGGCCAGCAATTATTTCTTAACTATTCAAGTTGCTTTCTTTATTTCATGCACGAACTTTGATCTTTACTTAGCTTGAAGAAGTTGGAGGTCATAGTCCTTCAATTTATTTTTAAACTTATGACAAACTTCCATATTGCCCTGTTCACTGAACGTTTTCAAGGGAGGGTGGTCCTAGCGATCAGGGTTGTATGGACTTTTTTATTTGTTTATATGTTAATGAGGTTGAAATTTGGTCTTAAAACTATGGTCTTAAAATGAAAATGAAACTATAATATTTTTATGCATTAACGGCTCTGACCTCGAATATAATTGGTAGATCAACGGAGTATTGATTGGGAAAAGGAATGACGTTTTTTTAAGATACAGTCATAGCAAATAGAAAAGATGTTTAGGAATGTATTTCAACCTGATTTATTCACATTTTAAAGTACAAAAAAATCTGACGTTTTTCAAAACAGATGGCGGAGAGCAACCGTTACATTAAACCAACGGTACTGACCCTCATCTTAAATTTAAAAGAAACATACCTTATTTTCATAGTCCAGAAGTAATTGTTTTAGCTTTTGGACAGCTTGTTTGTAAAATTTAAAATCCTTTACAAATGTAACGTATTCTGGTTAGCCGGTTAAACTGCACAAAAAATACCAATCGCTATTGGAACTTCTTACTCAAAAGATGTGATATATTAAAAAACGAATAATATCACATTCTGTTTAAATCAAACTTTCAATTAATAATGATTCCTTTTGTAACGTAACAGAACGCCGAGCACATCCATAACACAAAATCATGAAAACAGGCAAGGAAATGTTGTCTATTGTGTTCTGAATTTTATGTGATGTCCTATGCAGGCTTTGAAAGTAACGAATTGGACAGTGTAATTTTTTATTAGAATATTATTTGACTTCCAGTCAGTAACCACGATATTAGCAAAGGAAAAACGCTGAAAATACATTGTATCTTTTCCAACTCAAACTATCTAATCAGTACTGAAACTGTATGTGAATGATTTTGCTTTCTTTATATGCTGTCTGTGTTGACGATCCAGGGAATTGTAATAATTTTAGCACATCAGTTTGGATGAGAAGAACGGTTTAGATAGAAATGACAAAGGGAATCTTTTCTCTCTCTCAAAAACTGACAATGACAAGACATCTTGAGGCAGCATTGAACTCTGAGCTCAATTCACAGTACATGTATATAGTGCAATTTAGACTGTATGAATATTATTTACTGACAATTTCTTCTCACATAGTGACACACACCCTTCGTATGCAGTTCTTTTCCCAGAAGGCATTTGCAGACACTTACAATTGAAACATATATGTTAGTATATCATAGTTACTGTTATATTATCGTTTAAAGTGGTCATATTTTATAAAGGTAATATATAATAAGTAGATGCTTAGAACATAGTAAATATTTTGAAAAAAGTAAGAAATAAATTGAGTTTATTTCTCGTATAAGCAGATGGAAATGAACATAACAAAGTTATTGTTGATAATCAAATTTTGACTAGGATATTAAAATGTTTTTACTTAAATTTGAAAGAGATAAAAACTGGCTTTTACAGATTCAAATAATATTGAGTATAGTTATTGTAATTTTCATTATTCTAAGAATAATTCATTTCTTGAAATGTTTTCCTAGAATTATGAGAGTCACTTTGAAGAGTAATATCTATTAAAGCTTTTATCAGATTTCATGACGTATCTTACTATAATTAAAGTAACTGTTATATTATCGTTTAAAGTGGTCATATTTCATAAAGGTATTATATAGTAAGTAGATTCTTAGAACATACTAAATATTTTTATAGTCGAAAGAATGTCATAATAGAGTTAAAACTGGGAATATAGAGCATAAAATGAAATGAATGGGAAAATGTTTTAACGTGGGAATTATCTATTACTTTTATGGATTTCGAACTACAATCGGTTTTATTTACTTTTTATGAAATAATATACGCTTCTAGACCAGTCATTGGATTTGAATGCTCTTACTTTAAAGCAAGAATTTTACTGCTTATTTGTTATGAAATCTGAAGTGTTTGTTTTCTATCGTTTCTAAGTTTTTGTTAATAGGCAGATAATAATTTGCTTTTTATCAAGAAGCCCTTACATGTGTACCAAGGCAGTATGATTTTTGCCATGGCAAAATCTTTTTGGCATAGTAGAAACATTATTGTTCTTTAATTCCTGATAAAACATTTTAATGTTTGTTATTATTGTTCATTGTGATGAGGAATACACTTCTTAGGTCCCATATCAAAAGTTTGAGTCTTGACTCCGTCTTCAAAATTACCACTGCAAACATTTGCCAAGGCGAAGTAGCCACCGTACAAGTTTGCTGTGGGCAAAAGTGGTAGCGTTTGACATGGCAACTGTTAAGGACATTTCATATTTGCTGGTTTGTGCATTATATAACGACAAGTTATATCACATTAATATGGACAGTTTCCTGTCAAATATAGAACCTATAAGGCGAAGTTATTTAACGGCTGTGGGCGAGAATTCCATCTTGATCAAGCTTCGTATTACCCTGATACTACTGTATGGATGGTTCGTCCATATATAATATTCAATCCATTCCAATCTGTTCATTTGGGTATCATTTGTGCACAGCACAACTCTCTGCACCGAGACTGATCACAAACCTTCGAGCTCCAAAATACATAAATATAAATAGCATTAAATAATGACAAAAACAACTTGTCAATGACAACTTATAATGTTTATTAGGAAAGAATTCAACAACGTTTGTTCCGTCACATGTATAATCACGTACTTGCAAAGATGACTCAGTAACGTTAACAATAACAGAAATTAAAACATCCTTAAGTCATTGAGATTGCCCATTCGGACTTTTCAAAGGCAACTTACCATGTTAAAGTTCAAAAGTTCTGTAGATATGACTGAGGAGTGGCATGACATTTTGAATATTTACGTAAGGTTCATGGTGATGATACTTTGGATTCTTTTTATATCTTGGACGTAACATTACACCCCATTTATTGAGATGCAATTAGTTATTGTAAAGCTCTGTTCGAAACTCCAAAGTAAAAATGAATTGACTATCAATATCTATTTAAACAACAGTGTTTTTATAACTAATGGAATTGGCTAATGCCGCACACAAATCGTGTGTGTTTCAGAAAGTAAGTTCTGCTGAACACAATGCACCTAGGAATACATTACTACGTGATAGTTTATTAGTTGAGTTCTGAAGAAAGAAGCATACAATTCATTTTAGAAATTTGTAACAAAATCTCATAAAATTGCGGAACTCTTTGTCACTTTTTGCTGTTTTTCAGTGACGTAAGATTAAAATTGAATACAAAGTGGTGTGTTTCATTATCGAACACTGTTTGAAATATTTTCTACGAATACAATGTTACTCACAGCAATCTATATATAGTCTACTGAATAATCCCCTCGAGTTAATAATTTCTTTGACTTCTTTCATTGTAAGGATAATCGTTTCTCGTCAGCTTGGAAGAAAAACTATGCCTACTTAACGTTTGTACAGATAATCACATTGGAATGAAACTACCAACAAATCCTTTAATTAAAATAGTATTCCGATAATTTCAAACCTGTACATTTGTGCTGTTTATGTATCCAAAATATACAGTTGGAATTTAAAATTTTCAGTTACAAAATCATCTAAAATGCATTTGAGCTGTTAATTCACAGTTCTACATATTAATGTACAGTTGTATCAGTAAATTTTATATAGTTTTACCTTAAATAAGCAGTTGCACCAGTAAATTCACTGATACGACCGTATTTAGGATATAGTTCTAATTTACAGTTGCATCCGCGTTTAAGGTACGGTGGTAAATATCATAAATGTTTACAATAAACTTGGCAACAGTTACTGCTGTATTTTCTGTTACTGCTACCTTTGACCCGAATCTCACATAACCTTATGCGTCAAGAGCCACATTTGATCATCCCATTCCTATCTACATAACGTTTGAAACGGAAAACTATCCCCATAGACATGCTCAATACAACATATAATGTTTAACAAGATAGAACTTAACAATGTCAAGCAAGATAGTTGTACCAGACAGTTTTTACACTTGCATTATAGAATATAAATCTGTATATACAAAATTATAATGCCTTTTAACAGGAAACAGTCATTATTTACATTAACAAGTGCAAATATATACATATATACATTGTTTGGGATTTTAGTTTGGAAAATATCACATGTTTGAAGAAATAAACTCCCCACTATAATCATGAAATTACCGATTACAAAAGAATCGGTCAAGATTCTTATTTACAGCTCTATTTAAAGATCAATAAAATTTTACAACCCGTAGTCATGGTAACTAAAACGTCTGTGTTTGACACATTAGAAACCAGAACTTGACATGACGTACGTTCGTATTTTACAACGTACAATAACATTTAAGATTGTCCTATTTGGATTTATATGTTATTCCTCATAAATATTTACGTGACTGTGACCAAAAAAATCTAAATCAAAATGCTTTGGACATACTAATCATTTTGATGTAATCTAAGATATATCAATATTTTGTGCTATGTGATAAGAACGTAAACAGTAAGGAATTTTCGTAGAAGTATAAAAAGAACACGTTCAATTACCGCTTACAGTTACATCACACTTTTTTGTTAAAAGATATACACGTACGTGACAGAAATCATCGTTTGAACGCTCACTGAAACGTTGGAACACTGATGAATGTGTTTACTTTTGACACCAGTTAACATGTCACGATCGTTTACATGCTTCTTTACTTTATTTTTCGTGTTATTTGTATTAGTTAAGTATTCAAAGTTGTATAACGACGTGTGCTTTATTACAACAATTCGTAACAAAAACAAATTCATCAGGTTGCCCTAACAATGTAGTGAAGATACGAGAGTAGTATAGTATAAAGTTTGTGCTATTGTGGTGAGTTTTCAAATACATGATTGGAATCAGTGCACATGGCTACAAATATAAACGTCAAACGATCTAATTTTGAAAGCATGAAATTCATTATGTTCTACACACTATATAAATATATTTTATAGATGAAATGCATCTTTCTCGTTGGATTACTGAAAACATAAAAAGTGTATAGTTAGGGGCTAGGACGACATCAGTAATACGCATATTTCTATATGTAGTAATTCTTCTGAAACACACCTTTACAGGTATAATATAACATACGTAAAATGTTTTTGTCTTCAGATTTGATAGGGAATAAAATTATATATTTTTAATTTTAACATGGATTCTTGAATTAGACCGGACTCGGTATCAGTAAACGTCACCAAAAAAAAAAACGTTTTTCATCACAGCCTTATCAAATGACAAAGGATTATTCTCTTAATTCAGTATAAAACCTCACTTTAGTCGCTTAAGTCAAACATGTTAAGCAAAATGAAAGTAACTGTACCCTTAACTTGAAAGTTAATTAAGCTGTGAACAGGGACATTTTTGTAATAACATAGTATTGTAACGAAATGTGGCCTTAACAAGTATCAAGATTAACCAACGTTTCATCATGGTCCTTTTAACAGTCGGACAGTTTACGTCACAATTGTTACTGGGTAGAACCAGTACTAGACTCCGATCCTCTGTAAGAAACTGGCAACTTTCTCACATAAAGGGGAATGGTCTGTAGCAGGGCGCGAACCCATGGCCCTCAATCTATGAGAGATTACAGTGATTACAACTCAGCGACTCTAACCACTCGGTCACGGAGGCAGTTAAGTTGCAAGAGGTTTACCTTTTATCCAACTGCAGATGTTTGGTAAAATGACCAATGGCATATACTAGTATATATAAGTATACCAGAATTTTAGTAAACTGAAATATTTTACTGGGTTTCATGAAAAGGGCTTAACGAGGGAAACGGTTACAATGTATTTGTATTTTAATGGTGGTGTAAGACAGTGTTGATCAAACTGCTTATTTTACATTATTCTTTTATTATGGTGTAGTGTCAAAACCATCTATGACTAAAACAAGAATTCAGAAGTTTACCAGTAAGTTGCTGATTGTAGCTGTATTTACGTCCATTGGGTGACTTTCAAAAAAGCCTACAGTTCACGTATTTTGAAAAGTTACACGGAATAATGGTCTCATATATAATAAATAATTCGACGGTATACAAGAAAAAATACTTTTCGTTTTAGCACTTTTAACTCGCAAAGAAATTTGCGATTCGTCGAGAGGCTCGTTACAATCGAATTTGGCCGCAACATAGTTATCCACTAATGGAATTGTCTCTCCATAACTCACTTATGATAAACAATATAGGTCATATAATATGAATAAATGTGATTTTTAAAAGAAATGCCGTGTATGCCATAACGAGTTAGCTATTACACTAATGTTCGTTTTCCGTCTTTTCTTCTATTATTCAGTGATTATGGAATGGTATGTGGTAAATTTTACACTGGGTGTGCTTGTTCAGTGCAGATCCATTTAATATAATGTATATTCATAGCATAACATGCATTATCATCCAGCTCCATCTCAAAACATATTTATCTTGGAGTGGGGTACATAACATTTGGAGCATAGCAATTATACAGTTTAAACAAATAATAAAAATTACAATTTTTTCTGCGTAATATCCTTTAGATATATTTGGAAGAAAACATCCAAAAATCAGAACATTCTGAGCGACTATTCTCACTCACAAAGGTATTACTACTAAACGTATTTTTAACATTCTGAAAATGATGTTTGAATCATACAATATCAACATGGCCTTCTGATTTATCAGAGTAAAACGAAAGAAACATTGATCTAGATGTTGAAGGTAATAACGCTGCTGTTGAATTTAAGTGATGATATAAAATGTTTTTTTTGTGTGTTTTTTTAAAAGTTTTTATACATGCATTTCAGAGGAAATTTGAGAAGTTTCGTAGTCCTGATCTTTAAGAAGAGATAATGGCAGAAAGAAAATATAACTAGATCAATTGTAATTTGATCTTCGTTTTTTTGTCTTTGTAAATACCGAGAAAGAAGACAATAAAGTATTTAAAACTTGAATTAATATGCAACACTTGGATCAACGCTTTGTGTGACTTTTTCCCGTTATTTAAAGGATAAATTAAAAATGCAAGGGACTAATGTATTTTTAACGTGTTCATTCAATGTGTTTCTACTTGTTTCTACTTGTTACTCATTATTAGGGTTATTTGATTAAAAATATTTATAAAGTTATTTAAACAAACTCCACTCCTGAGATGAAGTGTTAACTATATGTACACACTTTATTCTGGGTCTCTGGAATGTTTTGATGAATTCTTTTTATTGGATACACAGCAAATCTCTGAATCATGCAAAATATGTCAATACTAACTTTGAGCACAGTTATGCATGATATCTACTTTTAAATAGCTTTAAAGAAAAAGGCCACAAAGCATTTTATTCATTTTGTGTATTTTTGTTCTAAGGTTTGCAAAAGTAAACCGCGCAACAATTGTACGATACCGTAGAATCGAAGCTGAAACCAACAACCAGGACTTGTATTTCGGTTGTTGATTTGTCGCATACATGTGGTATGGGATTCAGCATAGCCTGAAATGTACATGAGTTGAATGTGGTTAAATATTCTCTTATTTTCTTATATATTAATTTGTGTAAACTCTAACGCGCTTCCAGTCTTGCGAAAGCAAATACGTTATTAAATATAGGTATACTTCAGTTATTTTGAACTGTCAAACATATATAGAGGTAATGTACAGTTGCTCTAGTGGAGCATCACTTTTTGAGTCAACTGTATGAACTGACAAAACACTGTGTTGCGTGTCCTTTTGTTTGACTTGTTGTCAAAATAATAAGTCAGTTTCTCTCTGGAACCCACAAATTCCAGTTGAACTGAACGCTGTTTAAAGTATTTTCAGCGTTTAAAATCTACGAACAGATTTCATACCAGACACTGTAGGACACACACATCTTTTGAGCATACAGTGATCTGCACTTCCGGTATGACCGGAGATGTGCATTCTCTCCCATGAGCAGGTTATTTAGTTGCAAACAGCATTCCCGTGCAACTGTTTTTGTGTCATGGATGACCTCCTCGTGCTTGTGTATCGGAAGGTGTGGCCGGCAAGGATACGCTTGATTCTGGTAACTGTGCTCCACTCATGGATGCAAACGGTGATAACGTTGATGGAGTTGGAACTGAGCTTTGTGTTACGAGATTTCTCCGACGTCGCGGGGGAGACAACCGAGTATAAAGCTGTCGAATATCTGGAGGTGGTCTAGGTTCACTTGGCCTTTCAATAAGCGGATCTACACGTCGAGCGACCAACCGTTCCACTATCATATTAGGCAGCATGTCCATTTGTGTCTGCAATAAACGTTAAAATATAAACATTTTGAAAGTCTAATTTGCACTGTTGAATGTCGTAATGTTTTTCTTTAATTGGACGATTTCATTAACAGTTGATTCTTTTGAAGAAAAGATTTGAAGATCATGTTTTCAGATACCAATCCTTTTAGGTACAGGTTTGTTGAATAACACACATATTTTTCTCGTCAACAAATTAATTTAATGTACCTATTGCGTGAAAGATAAACTTCTGTACCATTTACGCAAATAATTATCCAACGCTCAAACAGAATTCTATTAATGAGTGCATTGATTGTCGTTCCTTAATTATGAAGAAATAAACAATGTCATAGTCTTTTATCTTGTTTTTAGTTTGGCTGAGACAGCAGAAGTAGAGAATTATTAACACGTTTATTGACTTTACCTGCAATGCGTGTAATTTATCTTCAATTTTATTGACACGTTTCTCTAAACTGCTGCAGTTACCTGACATCTCTGTAACCAATGTTTCAATATGTGATTGTGTCTGAAATATTAAGATATGCAAAGTTATACAAAATAAATATGCAAATCATTCTGTAACTGAAGTTCATATTATGGAATTTTTTTGTCTCCTTATTTGGCCGGTGAAAAGATGTTAAATTGAATTAGTTTAATATTTTCTTGTAAAAATAGTACAACGAATCATTTATCATGTTAAATGACATATAATATGATACTAATAGCTAAACTTTAAGCATGTTTTAAGCTACTGGTATACATGGGGACTTCACGTGAATATCGTGCACTATACAATGCTACATGTTGTACATGAAAACTTGTCTCAAAGAAAAATGCCGCGGGTGTCTTTTGAAGTAAAGGTCAACCATTATAAAGTTAAAACTGAACTTGTTCAGAAAAATGCCGCGGTTGCCTTTTGAAGTAAAGGTCAACCATTATAAAGTTAAACTGAACTTGTGTCAAAGAAAAATGCCGCGGTTGCCTTTTGAAGTAAAGGTCAACCATAATAAAGTAAAACTGAACGTTTTTGAAAACTATATTTTAAGAGGAATGCCGACAACACATGCCAATCAGTTTTGCGACGTACGTTTACCATCGATTAATTCCTTACGCTAATGAGGAAGTTTCCAGTAATGAGGAAGTAGAGAAAGGCGTGACAGTAAGGATTGAAATAGTTTTAAAGTTAATGAGGTGCACGTGTTTTGAATTGTAATTCTTCGTACAAAATCAGTTCTGTTTTTGCCACTTCATTGAAGGTTGTTTGCAGATAATTAACATAGATCACAGAAACTCACAATCTAGTTATGAGGGCCGTTACAAGGGTTTGACGATAAAAGGCTTACGAGGATTAAGTAGTAGTAAAATATCTGAACAAGTTATTCAGTTTAGTTTAATTACACAGTTTATCACATATACGTCACATTTTATGACATATACGTAAAAAAGCTCACTATTTCCATTTTGTTTTATAAATATTTTATTAAAAATAATTGTGGGCCTTGTGAATCTGAACTGTCCACCAAAAGGCAGCCCCACTACCATGATAGTAAGGATTTACAAGAAACCGAATAAGAAAAAAGTAGCAAATCTATCAAGTTGACATTAAAATAACCCCTGAAATGGCTCTTAATCTGAAGCAAAGCGCGATGGAACAAAAATCCTTTTGCACCAAACGAGATTCCTAGCAAAAACTGGTTAAATGAATAAGTCCCTAAGGGTCGAATGTTTTTATTTCTCTCAGAGACAGGAGATCACTGACTGCATTAGCTTGAAAGTGATGACTCTCTCAAATCTAAAGCCTTGAAAGAATTCAAAAGCAGAAGGTCTGGAACAGATCAAAAACTCTCAATATGCCAGATCACTAAAAAAGTCGTGAACGAAATGCAGACCATTGAATTCGCGAAAGTGTGGGACAGTGCCCATGACCAACCTCCGTGGAAGATTCTTTCGCACTACGGGCTGACAGTGCTTGACTACAATAAGCAGTCACAGAATGGATCTCGAAATTACTGATGAAATCTCTATTTCAGCCCTACAGTTTCAAGATATCCGATTAAAAACGAACGATTTTAATTCCGAGACTCACAGGAATTCAGAAATTCACACATTGGACTTGAGATCAATGCAGATGAGACACAAGAAAACGAAGCTAATAGCAAGACAAATGATTAAGGTAAATAACTGTATAGCGGCAAAAGCACTGCGAATGGTAACTGCGGAGAAGATGTAAACCACAGAATCTCCAAAGCCAGGAGATTTTGCACGGTCTAAGCTTTTTGAAATTCTTCAACATAACAATATTTCAGTACAAAAGATATGCCAAAAAAGCCCTGTCCAGTACCGCTGTCAGCAAGCTGAAATTAAAACAAAATGGTGCCGGATTTGCAAATGTACAATATATGGAAGGGACACTACCATTATCCAATTTATTATAAGGTAGACCGATACCAGACAAAGAAGATAACAGTCGAAACATGACGCTGAAACAAATGTGCACAAAAGAAGATAATAGCTGAGAACTGAAGCTAAGGTCATGTAGAGGCAAGGGCAATTGGTTACACAACTTGCAAAGAGGAGTAAATGTAAGTGGAGATTAAAGACAATTATCTTGCTAAAGTTTTTTTAAGTGGCTTGACAACAAGTTAAGACACAGTTTGTGACAAAACTGTACACGAACCTGTATGAGAAGATTAGCTTACACGAATCTAAAAAAAAACGTTTTTTTTCTCAGAAATCCATGGTGACATATTTATAGGAGATGATAATTTGTCTTCTGCTGAGTTAAAAAATACTTATTTGCGTATTTTTGACGGATTTTACCTTCAGTCAAAAAAAAATAAATTTGGTAGCATTTTGTGCACAACAAAACTCCATGTCCAACAATGACAAGTTCATTAAAGTTCAAATAAAGAAATTGACAAAAATGTTCTCGGGCTCTGTTTCAACTGAAACTTATTCAAAAAATACATTTTTAAATAAGTGTGTACTTTTCAAATTAACCAAGTGCACGATAGTCACGTGATATAGTAATTACTACCATAAACATTAAAACGCCAAATAATTATTAAATACATGAATGAATATATTTGTTAGTTTATAATTACAAGGAATCAGAAAAGAAGTTTCACCGGGAAGGCCATAGCTGTAACTTCAAAATTAGGTTAGGTGTTTATGTACAGAAGATAGTAACGGAAAAGAAACATGCAACTAGAACACAACAAAACAGATTAAGATGGGCGTATCATGTTGATAAATGGCAAAAGAATGCAAGTTTAAGTAATATACTGTACTGTTTGTGAGAATAATTACGTTATTCATAGGATGTGTAACCTCAAAGAAAGGTCTTAATTATTCGAGTCAACAGTACTTTATCTATTTTGTATTATGTCACATTGTATTGTAACTGTTCTCTATTGTAGATACATCATTTTCTCTATTGTAGATAAATCACAGTTAAGCTCCGCCCCCATACAAAGCGCAAACTATCAGAAATACAATACATTGTTTTCAGATAGATATATGCAGTACATGTAGCCATAATACAAGACTTCTTAAAAGGCATTTAAGACTCTCGGTCCGTGTCTTTTTAAAGATAAAAAACAGTAAACTCGTATATTTCCCATAAATAAGCTGTAGTTAAAAACTCGCGAACAGAATGGCTAACATAATGATAAATTAAGTTGATACACAATTTTTGATCACACTTTAACAGTATAAAACATTTGCTGATGGGTAAAATAATTCTTGAAAAGCAAATTACAGGAATGACAGGGCTGTTTTATTCTCGAACAATCATTCTGGCAGGGCGGCATCTTGCATAAATAAGAAGAGAAAACATTGCCTAGCTATCTAGAGGTATGAATGCTTAGTACAAATTGCTCCAGGTAGAGTGATAATCTATATTTTAGAATGCTTAATTACTGCCAACGGAAACCCTTTTGGTAGTTAACAATATAAAATTTCAAATGTTTGAATAAAGTTTAAGCTATTTTCTAGACCTACTTGATTTCATGGCCATTATTTGAATGATGTAATCAAATTAACAATACATAACCAAAATTTACGACTACAGTATGCTGTAAATCTAAATCTAAATACAGTGTGAATTCAAAAGTGTTGCTTAACAGGAAGTTTTCGAAAAAAATGTTTGACCTTTGTACTTGAGCAATACGTACTAATTAAACATAGGAAAGCGGATATATATATATAAAGCAGTATGTCTATGGAAGGGTAACGTAAGTGTCTCTCTTCTACGCTACATCAAGCCGGGAACAGAAGAAAGCATTCGAGCTAGTATTGATGCCAGTAAAATCAGCCTTCCTTTGTCTTTTGGAAATATTTGTTTGTCTGTTGCTTGGTTTGCTGTTAAACAGGTTTTCAGAGGTTTTCAAGTTCGTTACAGACGGTCAGTTAACATTTACATCGCTCCTGGTGCTGTAAACCACTACTGGCCTTTATTTCAACCAAAAGCTTAATTTTCATTGTAAACGATCGTGAGAGGCGTCAAAAACGGATCTAACAATTATTGGACATGCAAACCCCTGCACCATATACATATAAATATCATTAAAACTTCTTTGACAAAAATACAGCTATTTGTTCAATAACCAAGCAAACATAAATG